>BKCP01012736.1:1729500-1811838 GCA_008636005.1 Striga asiatica
AATCAGCCTATAAATTTGTGCAGTTATGGTTTTGATTTGTTATGTTGGTAATATTTATGAATTAATTACCTATGAATTTATGTTCTACGATCTACTTTGCATATTAATAACATCAATTGGTGATGTTTGGTTGATTATAATAATATCAAAGCAAATACATATTAATACAAGTGGTGATGCTTTGGTTGATTATAATAATATCAAAGCAAATATGTGTAGATTAGGTGCAATAATGCATGTAAAGAAAATACGAATTATGTTTCATGTTTTGATCTGTCTCGTGTATGTTTTATTAAAAGCATCTGATCATGGCAAATTTTGATTTTGGAAGCTTATGGTTACATATTTCAATGTTTTGTGCTTTTTTCAGGGCGTAACAATTTCCTGAGAATTATTTGACATTCGAATTAATGAACATCAACCTTTTACTTGTACTGCGTGCTTGTTGAATTCTAGTTTTATGGTGATGCTTTACTCATAATGCTACTTGAATATTTTTTTGTGAGGAAGATAATGTAAGTGGGAGTCTGATGGGTCTATTTCCAGATCTAGAGTGAACCGGAGGTAATGAGTTCAGATATGCCTGAATCGCTTTCGAACCGTTGCTAGACCGCAACAACACCTGCAAGAACTCAACGCCAGAAGTGTTTCCGGCATAGAGCCTCCGACGCTCAAGTCAGTATGTGAAAGAGATGAAGAAGAAGAAGAGCTGCTATGAGAGAGCAACAACAACTATAGAGGAGAGTGTGGAATGAATGGAAGTTAGGGTTTAGGGTTACCTCACCTCCTTTATATAGAAAAAAACACTTACTTGAGGTACCCAAAATGCCCCGATCAGTTTACCTGAAAGGTCTAAACTGCCCTGATCGATTCGTCTCCCCTTGTTGCAAGATTCCTCCTTATCCACTTAGAGAATAAGAGGCTTCAAGACATATCATGTGTATTGAATTGTCAGTGCGTCTCGTGCCTCGAGGTGCGAGAAGTCGACCTCGAGTACTGAGAGGTCGACTTAGGATTATCTGAATATTCGGAGGCTACGCTACTGTTGTTCTTCTTAAGTAGAAGTCAACTATTGGGAGTCGACTGTGTGAGGTCAACTTCTGGGAGTCGTCTTGCATGGATTCCGCCTTCTCTCGCGGTCGTTCTGTGAAGAATCGACTTTTGCGGAAGTCGATTTAAGTATGTCGACAGGAGTACGTCGACGTGTGGACGGTCTGAGTAATTATCCAGTCCAGTGAAGGGTTTTTGGGCCGATATATCATTACATGGCTATATCATCTAGTCCCCCCCAAAAAAAAATTACTCTAAGCAGTCGAATGCTTAAGAGTAAATTTGTTGGTTGAGTGTCGCATCTATTTGATTTAAATCCCAATATCCACTTTTACTCGTCGCGTCGATCACTCGTCTCGTCATTTGGCTGGGATACCTCTCAATCCCATATGATTACTTTTTTAGATAAATCTGACATTCTGACATTCTTTTTGAATTTCAAATTTCGAAGCGGCGCGTGTGATTTCAATTTCTGCCTCTTCGAATTCCACACTCCATCATGACCGTTGGATCTTACTTTGATCTGACGGTTGGTATTTCATTGATTCAGTGTATAAATAATTCTCCTCTGCGAAATACCTCACTTTTCACGCTCTCAAACCCTCAAACTTTCTCAATCCTTCTCAAGTTCTCCGGCAACTGCAGCGATCTTCGGCTTCACCGGCGTTTCCCTTTTCCGATGAATTCAAGCTTTTCCGAGTTCAACTAATCAATCCACCATGTGTAAGTTCACCACTTTCTCTTATTTCTCAACTTCCTGTCGGTTTTTCCTTTTTCGATTTTTCTGGGTTTTTCGGATTTGAAGTTCCTGTGTGTTCTTCATGTTCTTTTAAACTTTTTCCATGGATTTTGGCGTTAGATCTTTATCATTCGAACCTCACGCTATTAACGTGTTTTGGTACTGATTCGATATATGTGGCTAATTTTAGTTCCCCTCTCGAGTCGGCTCATGTCGACTTATTGACTTATTCCGGTCGAGTCGATTGGATATCATGACTCGTTACTTCCCTCCCTTTTGAGAGAAGTCGAGTCGTCTTGACTTATTCGCGTCTTTCAACTATCCCGTAATGGTTATTCTTCTCCGAGTTAGGCTCATTTTTTCGAGTTATTCCCTGAAGGTTTTAACGAGTCGACTTTGTTCGTTATGTCTAGCGTGTTGGTTCATGATTTACTGATTCCAACTCTCTCTTTTTTTTCTTTCTTTTTAGCTTCCAACTCTGATCCCCCGAAACGCTTGACCGTATAATCGACGAAGGCCCTCAGTCGTCCGACTCAGTTCAAGTGGTTGGCTTTAAGATGGCTACCGTATCTCCCGACTATTCCTCTTCCCGTGCCTCTGCTTCCAGTGTCGACTGGAATGAATATGACCAAGCACTTCTGTCGGGTGGCTTGGTTGACGACTCGCAGATCCCCTCTCGAAGAGGTTCTCCTCGTCGTGATCTCATTCCTCGATGTATACCTCTTAGGTTCTTAGATATTCCTATATATAGAACAAGTCCTGTTCTTGTACCCATGATTACTCCTCTCGTCGATTCTTGAAGTGTTGTATCTTTAGCTTGTCCTTTGGCTAGGTTAGCAATTCTTAATCCTTTTTATTATGCCTCTGCAGCAGAGGACGAGGTCTTTAAGCAATTTAGTGGGCTGCCCTCTGATTGAGAGTTCGTTGCCCCTGGTCTTGACAACGACTTCGCTCATCCTCCTCCTAGTTGTCATACCTTTTTCATTGACCAAATCGTGTTCGGCCTTTGCTTTTCTATCCAAGACGAGCTCTTGCTGATTAGCAACATGTATAATGTACCAATAAACCAATTTTCTCCTAATGTCATTCGCATCATGATAGCTTTTATAATCGTCTCCCGAATAATACTTCATTTCTTTTCGCCCGAGTTTTTCTTTTATTGCTATGGATACAGACTCGTCAAGGGCGCCCATTGTTTGGGTCGTTGCGCTGGCGTCACTTTTCTTGACGATCTTTCGTCGAATGTTACCAAGTGGAAGTCAAAGTATGTCTACATTCGACCCGCTTTCGGCATGTATCCTTATGTAGATACTTGGATTACTTCCAAAGTAAAACAAAATAAACGACCTCGCTCCAATCAGTTCGCCATGTTGTTGAAGGAGCTCAATAAACACACCTATAGTGCTCGTCAATTAATTAAGGACCGTAATTTGGTCAATCACGCCCGAATCGTCATCTACGAGGATCTTCCTCGTCTCAATGATCCCCGTAAGCTATTAGTATTTCTCTGTGTGAAGTCGACCATTTGTTTTGATTGCTCGCATTGCGACCGCTAACTGTCTTGTTTTGTTTTATCTCAGTTAAAGCACTCAAGCGCTTTGAGGTGAAGAAGAAGCAACCGACCGAGAAGTCGGCTAGTGGATTCGTTCCTCCTCCTCGGCCCAGAAGTGGTTCCGAGTTGAGGCCCGCCGCTGCAGCAGTCGAGATGACTGCTGCGATAAGGTCTAGGGTTGAGATCCCTAGTGCTACCAACCAGCACAAATAGTCGGGCTCTCATTCTCGAAAGAGAGCCCAAGACTACAAGGCAGTTGTCCTGGTGCCCGACGAGCTTAAACGTCTCAAAGTCGACAAGGGCAAGGATAAAGTAGTCGAGAAAGCTCCCCCATCCTCTGTCACTATTACGGATGTGACGGTCGGCATGCCCTCTCGGCTTTGGAACCATCTCGAGCCCCACCAAGTGGCAAAGTACCTCAACTCTCTCATCCCCAAGACCGATAAGGATCGTGTCGAGGGAAATTCTTACGAGTGCTCTAACTACGCCATTCTCTGCCTCTCTCGGGTATTTATTTCATCTCCTAGTCGACTTTTATATTATTGCTTTAGTCGTCTTCACTTATTTTCACTATCTTTTCTCAGTTTCTCGCTGCGGCGCTTCTTTCTCTCGAGGAAGAGATTAAGGCTCCCGCTGTCTCCGCCCAGGCTCTTCAAGATAAGTGTGATGCCCAACGCCAAGAGATTGACACGCTGAAGAAGGACTTGGAGGCCTCAAGGGCTCTCGTCGACAAGCTGAAGGCCGACAAGGCCGTGCTTCGGCACATGAACAAAAAGTTGAAGGGCGACCTTGAAAATTCTCGTGAGGAAAGTCTAGTCGAGAGAGAGAATGGTGTCGAGGAGGGGCGAAGGACATTCCTGAAGTCCCCCATGGGCTCTA
This sequence comes from Striga asiatica, assembly GCA_008636005.1. NCBI lineage: Eukaryota > Viridiplantae > Streptophyta > Magnoliopsida > Lamiales > Orobanchaceae > Striga > Striga asiatica. Next base: position 1,733,721 of record BKCP01012736.1, read on the forward strand.
TTTTCCTCGAGACCTATCGCCAAGAGGTCTTCCGAGCCTTCTGCAATTCTCCTGCTTTCCTCGACAAGCTCTGCCCCGCCACCCTCCAATATTTCGAGCATACTTTCGCAGCATGGGAGGCTGTGGTGGCAGGGTCTGAATTTGCTGGGAAGCTCAACCGTGAGGAAGTTAAGGCGACATTTCCCGACCCAGTGGGCTATGAAGGTGGCGAGTCTCTTCCGGATGACTATCCGTGGTGGTCAGGACTCGAGGCTTGGGCCATTCACAAGGCTGTCCTGAGCGCGCGACTCGAGCTTCCTCCCACCCCCTTGGCCGGTCCAACCGAATTAGACGGACCAAGTGGGGCTGATCATCAGGAGGAGGCAGTCCAGGGAATGGGTGCCGAGGAGCAGGGGATTGAGCCGTTTGTCGATGAAGGTGCTGAGGAGAAAGATGATGGGGCCGAGAGAGATACTGCTGACAATAAAACTGAAACTATTGCCATGGAGGGTGGAGACGACATTGCTGAGAAGTCGGATGCCGACTCTTAGACGTGTTTGTCTGATTTGGGTTGTGTCGTTGTGTGTTGTCTTTTGTTTTGAAATTATAATAACTATTAGGGTATTTGTCGCTCGGCCTATTTTTAGAATTTGTAAAGGCCGAGACGACTCGGAATGTAATGAATTTCCCCTCTATCAATATTATTCTATCTTCTTCATTTTCTTCGTCATTTGTGTTGCTGTTGTACTTCTGCCGATTTTTCTTTTCTCAAGTTTCCATGTTGTTCGTATTTCAAGTTTTCTTGCTATTATTTCCTCATATCTTCTCCCAAACCCTTCTTGCAAGCTGGTCGAAGTGGAGCAATGATTATAGCAGCTTCGTAGCCGATAAACGTAAGTTTTTCAACTCGTCTTCTCCCAACCTTTCTTGCAAGCTGGTCGAAGTCAAGAAATGCATTTAACAGCTTCGTAGATATTGAACATAAAGTTTTTCCACTCGTCTTCTCCCAACCCTTCTTGCGAGCTGGTCGAAGTCGAGTAATGATTTTAACAGCTTCGTAGCCGATAAACGTAAGATTTGCAACTCGTCTTCTCCCAACCTTTCCTATGAGCGGGCCGAAGTCGAGCAATGCTTTTTACAGCTTCGTAGCTGATAAACGTAAGTTTTTCAACTCGTCTTCTCCCAACCTTTCTTGCGAGCTGGTCGAAGTCGAGCAATGCTTTTAACAGCTTCGTAGCTGATAAACGTAAGTTTTTCAACTCGTCTTCTCTCAACCTTTCTTGTGAGCTGGTCGAAGTCGAGCAATTGTTTTAACAGCTTCGTAGATGTTGAACATAAAGTTTTTCCACTCGTCTTCTCCCAACCCTTCTTGCGAGCTGATCGAAGTCGAGCAACGGTTTTAGCAGCTTAGCTGATAATCCTTGGAGCTTCATTATCACAATTTCATATTTGGTTGTGTAGTTAGCTTTATGTTTATTTCAAGATCTCTTTTGTCAATACTTCAACACTTGTTTAAGTCGGCTTCATGGCTTATTCGAAATTCCGTTTGAAGGTTACAACTTCGTAGTTGTGTTAGTCGACTTCGTAGTCGTGGGCTTCGTAGTCTGCTCAAGATTCTACTCGAGAGTACAATTTCGTAGTTGTGTTAGTCGACTTTGTAGTCGTAGGATTCGCAGCCTGCTCGAGATTCCACTCGAGAGTACAACTTCGTAGTTGTGTTAGTCGACTTCGTAGTCGTAGGCTTCGTAGCCTGCTCGAGAGTACAACTTCGTAGTTGTGTTAGTCGACTTCGTAGTCATAGGCTTCGTAGCTTGCTCGAGATTCCACTCGAGGGTACAACTTCGTAGTTGTTTTAGTCGATTTTGTAGTCGTTAGAATTAGTCGGCTACATAGCCGTTTTGGAAAATTCGATTTTTTCACGTAATCATAATGAGGTTGACACGTAAATGTAAAAGACATAATTGAAGCATAAACTTGAAATTCATTTCATTACTGAATTTGATTTGAACGTTGTTCAGTATAAAAGGGAAGTTCGAAACATTATCTTAAGCGTAAAAGCGTTTGAGATGGATCACGTGCCAAGATCACGGCAGTTGTCGACCTTCTCCATCCTCGAGTTCATACGCACCTCCCGCGAGCACCTTTGTGACAGTATAGAGTCCTTCTCAATTAGCTTCGAGCTTCCCGAGATGCTTGAGAGCGTCGGCTCGTTTGAGGACGAGATCCCCCATTTGAAAACGTCTGGTTCGGACCTTCTTGTCGAAAGCTACATGCATCTTCTGTTTGTACTCAACGGATCGTTCCCAAGCTTCTTCTCGCCCTTCTTCAATCAGGTCGAGGGCTTCCTCGATCATCTCCTTATTTTTCTTTTCTTCATAGAATGTCGATTTGTGAGAGTTCAAGCGACTTCAACTGGCAGAAGTGCATCCATTCCATAAACCATGTGAAATGGAGATTGACCCGTCGAACTTCTCCAAGTATTCCTGTAAGCCCATAGGACCGTTATCAACTTGTTAACCCAAGCTTCCGATGCTTTCTCCAATCTCTTCTTCAACCCTTGGAGAATAGTTCTGTTCGTTACTTCGACCTGACCATTTGCCTGAGGGTGCGCAACTGAGGCAAATCGTTGTTTGATTCCCATGTCGAGGCACCATGCTTGGATCTGATTCCCTTGGAATTGAGTTCCATTATCTGAGATTAGCACATTTGGAATTCCAAATCGACAGCAAATGTTATTGAATATGAACTGTATCATATTTTCTTCACTAATTCGAGCCAAGGTTTCTGCCTCGACCCACTTGCTGAAGTAATCAACTGTGACCACTAAGAACTTCTTTTATCCCGTTCCCATCGGCAATGGGCCCCACCAAGTCAATTCCCCATTGAGCGAAAGGGATTGGAGAGTTGATTATCGTCATGTACTCGGCTGGGATGTGAGTGATTTACCCATGGCGTTGGCATTTTTCGCATTTCTGGACCAACTGTTCCGCCATTGTTCGAATCTTAGGCCAATAGTAGCCTGCTCGCAATGCTTTTCCAGTTCGAGCTCGAGATCTTACGTGTGCTTCACAACATCCTTCATGGATTTCTCTTAGGACATGAATTCATTTTTCCTCGGAAACACATCGCAGATGGGGCCGACCAAAGACTTCTTATATAAGATCCCATCGACTCAAAATATTTTCTTAGGTATCGAGCAACTTTTTTCGCCTCTTGTTTGTCTTTTGCAGGTACTCGACCCTGCAAGAGTTCATGAATAGACTTCCTCCAATCATCCTTCTCGTCGATTTCCATTGTTTCACCCAAAACACTTCCTTCTAAGTGCATGGTAGTAATGCGATTTCCCATCTCTCCATCATTTGAACTTGCGATTCTTTCCAACCAGTCAGCTCGCTTGTTTTCTTCTCGTGGGATTTGTGCTAGCTCGAACTTTTCTAATCCTTGTATTAGGCTTTGGGTTTCCTCGACATATTTCAGCATTCGATCCTCTTTTATTTCACAATTTCCCAACACCTGTCCCACGACGAGTTGTGAATCAGAATATGCCATGACCTCCGTTGCTCCACCATCAATTGCGAGTTGAATTCCCTTGATAAGTTTTTCATATTCTGCTTCATTGTTCGAGGCTTTGAACCCCATTCTGATGGCAAAGTCGAGTTGGACACGAGGACAACTCCCAATCCAGATCCTTTGCCTGCAGAGGACCCATCGACATGCATCATCCACTTCTTCTCTTCCCCCTTAGTGCATTCTTGGATGAAATCCGCTAAAGCTTGAGCCTTTATGGCTCGTCTGGGCTCATATTTGATGGAATATTCGCTCAATTCGACTGCCCACTTAAAAAGTCGACCTGAGATAGTAGGTCGACCCAAGGTTTCTCCAAGTTGGAAGTTCGTCCTCACCACTATTGTATGATTTAGAAAATACGGCCTCTGCTTTCTAGCTGTTATGACCAGCGTTAAAGCAGCTTTCTCGACTTCGGAGTATATCATCTCCGCACCCTGGAAAACTCGACTGGTGTAATAAATCGGCTGTTGAGAACCTCCTTCTTCTCAAAGCAGCACCGAACTTAAAGAAATCACTCCCACTGAGACGTAGAACACCAACTCGTCACCATGCTCGGGCTTTATCAATAGGGGCAACTCGCTCAGAAATTCTTTCAACTTTTCAAATGCCATTTGCACCTCGTCACTCCATAGGAAAGTCGTCGTCTTCTTGAGCAATTTGAAGAAAGGAAAACGCTTCTCGGCTGCTCGGGCAATGAATCTGCTCAACCCCGCGGTTCTGCCCATCAGGACTTGTACCTCTCTAATATTTCGGGGTGGGGCCATGTAGAGTATGGCCTTTACCTTGTCCTTGTTTACTTCAATTCCTCGCTCTGTGACAACATACCCTAGAAATCGTCCTGCCTTTACTCCAAAGGCACATTTGCTTGGGTTCAACTTCATCCCAAACGCTCTAAGGGTTTTGAATGTTTCCCTTAAATCGTCTAGGTGTGAAGTCGAAGACTTACTCTTCACCAGGATGTCGTCAACGTACACTTCCATATTTCGCCCAATCTGAGATTTGAACATGCGATCCATAAATCTCTGGTAAGTCGCCCCCACATTCTTGAGTCCAAAAGGCATGACGACATAACAGTATGTCCCTTTGCTCATCACGAAGCTCACCTTACTCTGGTCCTCGGGGGCCAAGGGAATTTGATGATACCCTTGGGATGCATCCATCATACTCAGAAACTCGTAGCCAGCCGTGGAGTCGATTAGCTGGTCGATTCTCGGCAAAGGATAGTGATCCTTTGGGCACGCCAGTTCAAGTCGCGGAAGTCGATGCACATGCGACATTTTTTTAGTGCTTTCCTCACCATCACTGTGTTGGATATCCATTCGGGGAATTGAATTTCTTTGATATGTTTAGCCTTCAGTAACATGTCCACCTCGACTTCAATAGCTTTGTCGATTTCAGCTCCATGGTGCCTGAGTCGCTGCTTCACAGGCTTTCTGAGGGGGTCGACATTGAGTTTGTGCTCCATAACTTCCGGGTCGATTCTTGTTAGTTCTTCAGGAGAAAAGGCAAATATGTCCCTGAATTCTTTCAGCAACCCCACCAGCTGTTTTCGTAACTCGTCTTCCAACTCCCTGCCGACTTTGGTAGTTTGGTCATCACTCTCTCCGATTTGGATCTCCATCTGTTCTCCGTGCGGCTCGAGATCACTCTCTCTCGGCCTCTTCTCACACGACATAGGTTTCTTTCCTTCCTTGATTTCAACTCGTTGATTGGTTTTCACCGCAATTTGACAACATGTTCTCGACAGCTTCTGGTCACCTCGAGCCTCTCCCACTCGATCTCCGATGGGGAACTTCAATTTCTTGTGGTAAGTCGATACCACTCCTTGGAAGGCGTTGAGCGCTGGCCTCTCTAGGATTACATTGTAAGCCGACTCGATGTCGACCACCACGAATCTCACCACTTTCACTTTCCTTAAGTCGCCTTCCCCTAGGGTGACAACGAGCATGGTTTTTCCCAAGGGTGTGACTTTTGATCCATTGAATCCGAAGAGAGATGTATGCAAGGGTGTGAGCTCGATGTCGAGCTCCATCCTTTTGAGACATTCATAAAAATTTACATTCACAGAACTTCCCGTGTCGACAAACACGCTTTGCACTTCATATCTCGACACCTGTGTCGTTATCATTAGGGCATCGTTGTGTGGCCTCCCGGCTTCTCCCACATCGGCAGGCCCAAAGTTCACCACTGGTCCATTCTCATCTACTTGTTGTACCTCGACTTTTGCATATCGACCTCGAGCATATGCCTTCCTTGCTCGATTCGAATCTCCGTTTGTCGACCCTCAAAAAATCATGTAAATTATTCCCCTTTTCGGGTGGAGTTCCTCTTTCTCTGGTGATCTCGCCCTCTTGCAAGGACTCTTACTTCTCTCCCTCCTTCTACTCGTCCTTTTGCGATCTTTGTATATGAACTCCTTCAGATGACCGGCTTTGATCAACCTCTCGATCTCGTCTTTGAGGTGTCTACAGTCGTCAGTGTTATGCACGTAGTCCTTGTGGAATCGACAATATAGATTGCTTTTTGGCTTCACAGGTCCATCCTTCCTCGTCCTTGGCCATCTCACCACGTCGCCGCGGAATTCCCTTTCCATTACCTCTAGTATTCTTGCATGAGGAGCCGACAGGGTTGTGTATTGAATTGGCCTCCACCCTCTAGATCTTCCTTCACCCCTGTCCGCTCTCGGGGATCCTCTCCTTTCCCCCGTCGAGTGCGCTTTCTTCTCTTTCTTGTCGTCTCGACTTTCTGTCTGGGACACCTTTATGCTTTGCAAGTAGTGGCCTCTGCTTCCTCGACATTCAAGTACTTAGCGCATCTTCCCAACACGTCATCGAAGCTCCTGTCGGGTCGTTTCGCCAAAGAATTCTTACACACTCCCGGTAACAACCCCCTCGTCAATCCTTCTGATTTGATCTCTTCTGCCGCTGTTGGGCAATCGACACATGCTCTTGTAAACTTTGCCACATAATCTCGCAACGACTCTCCCGTCTTTTGTTGCATGCTGATTAATGAGAGATAGGATTTCTCCTGCACCCTAACACTCGCAAACTGATTGAGGAAACTTGAGCTGAAACCATCAAAGTCCTGAATCGACCCAATTGGTAATTGGTGGAACCAGTCCTGAGCCGACCCCTTCAGAGTCGTCAAGAACGCACGACATTGCACAGGATCACTGTAGCGGTGGAGCACCGTCATGTTCTCAAAACTTCTCAGATGTCGAGACGGGTCAGTGGAGCTGTAATAGCCAGTTCTGTATTAATAAAAATGACAGTTTTTAGTTCCAAGTTGAACTGTTTCTTTTTATTAATACTGCTCGTCTTGAGTTCCGAGCCCAGTTATCAGCTATTCAATTTCAGTTATTAATTCCGGTCCATTTATTTTTAGCAATGGAATTTATTCAGTCGGAATTAATATTCCCAGTTGACGAATAATCGAGACCGAGTACGTTTTGATAAATTGTCTAAGTCGAGCCGTGTCTGGAACCGAGTCGTTCGGTCACGAGTATCGCGCCTAGACAATTCTCGAGCCCTAGTAGTCTCGAGTCTTGTTCGAGCCCTAGCCGTGCTCATAGCCTTACTTAGAATATTCTCTAAGTATGAGATCTTTTCATCGAGCCTTGGATGTTATTTCCCTCGGTCTAGTGTATCGCACCTAGCTCGTGCGTGGCCCCGAGATCACTCGCGCCTAGGGTTCGCGAGTTAGGGCCAAAGCCGTGCCAAGTTCGCACCAAGTCATTACCGAATGTTAAGGGGAATTTTATCTAAGTCTTGTGGCACCTAAGTGTGGCCATTATTCAGCCATAGGCAAGGGTTAGCCTCGGTCCAAGTGATATCGAGCCCGAGCCAAAGTCGCGCCCTAGTACCCGCGCCTTAACCCTCGCGCGAGTTCAAGCATGGCCCAAGTCATGGCCAATCACTTATGAAATTTTTCTAAGTGTGGAGAGCCTTATTTCAGCCCTTAAGCTCGGCCCAAGATCATTCCGCGCGCAGCAGCAAGTTCAGCTCGTCGCCTCGGGCAAGCCCAGCAATGCCGCGCCCGTGTCCCTCGCGCCAGGCCCAGCGGCAGCATGGTAGTCCATCTTCTCGAGCCCAATGTGGAGTTTTTCGGCCCACTTCTCCAGGGCTCAACTTCATGCGTGTATTAAGAGGTTGATTAGGGATTAATTCAGCTTAATTATCCCTAAGCAAGGATTAAAGGAGTCACATGGTCATTGGGAATTATTTAAGGTAAGTAGGACATTTTTATATTGCTTGTGAGTTTGGATATGTCCCCCCACTACCTCAAGCCCGACCAGGAGCAGCATCTCCACCATATTTTAATGCCTTGGTCAGTCAAGATGCCCTGCCATCCCACCAGAATTGTGCCCCAAGGTCAGCACTTTGAGACCATGCGCCTAGGGTGAAGAGGTGCGCCCTTGTCCCCCCATTTGCTTGCCTTGGTTGCTCCGCCCATGAGCTCTACTTAAGGGACCTTCTCAGCACTTGTTTCAGCTCTTGGACACATTTAGCACTTATCATATTGAGAGAAGCTTAGCAAAACCGAGGGCATTTTTGCTAGCCAACACACGCGCGCGAGAGGGAAAGGGAGAGGTTCACCGAGCCTTACACCACTCCAGCCTTACACAGTTGTGGTCTTTCATTACCAGAGTGTTTGGTGGATTTTTGTAGGACTTTAGAAGCCCTCAACCTCAGCATTTAACCTTCGAGATAGCCATAGACCCGAGAGGCCGCGAGTAGAGCGCGAGAAGGGTCATTGGCACCATTTCGAATTTCGAGCAAGGTAAGCTCGTGTTCCCTATTTTTTCCCAGCTTATTCATGATAAAATAAGATTTATCATGTAAGAATATGATGCCATGCACGTTCATTATATGGAGATATGAATTTTCGAAAATGTGAGCCCTAATTTCGGAAATTCTTGTACATGCATGAGTTGGTCGAATTTCATAGCTTAAAAATCCTCAAAAAATCATGAGTATGACATGGTTAAAAGAATAGCATGCATTGAGTTCATATGTTCGGTCAATTTGTTAAGTGAAATCGAGCCATTTTTCACCTCTGAACCTAAGTACATATGCATGCATGTTATAGCCAATGTTCTAGCCTCTTTAGCCATGGTTTTTGATGCTTAGTATTCGGCCCTAAGTGTTTTGATAAGTTGAGCATGCTAGTTCGGTGACCTAGGGTCCAAACGTGCCATATAGGCCCTACCGGACCGAGCCCTCAGCCACCCGAGTTGTCCTGGCATTTCTTGGCATTTAGTTGTTTTGGGTTGGTAGTCACCGAAAAAGTTGCCGGAAGTTCGGCAAAGGACCGGCTAGGGTCACCAGTCGTGCGTGTCTTGCCCATGTCGCGTTGCAGAGGCCAGGCAGTGCCTCTGTCCGTGCCCGCGCCCAGCGCTCACGAGGCACCGCAGCCCCCAGCACACGCCACAACGCCCAGCAACGCCTGTCCGTGCCAGCCAGCGAGGCTTCAGCGCCAGTCGCGCCAGAGCACCTCTGACAGCGCCCGGTGACAGCCTTAGCCGCGCCCGAGCCACGCGAGTAGTGCCTGGCCGTGTCAGTTCTCGTGTCAGACGCACTCGGGTTGTGCCCAGTCAGTCCGGGTACGCGTCAGCCCGCGTCCCTCGTGTTTGGTCGTGCCCAGTAGCGCACCAACACTCTCAGTTGACCTTGGTTGTGCCTAGTAGCACCCGAGTGGCACTAGTTGTGCCCGTGGTCGTGCCCAGCAGCGCACCAACACGCCCAGTGACCTCGGCCGTGCCCAGCAGCACCAGAGTGGCCCAGTGTGCCAAGGCCGTGCCTGTCCGCGCCCAGCAGCGCCTAGTGCCGAGGCTGGTCGCACCCAGCTCGTGCCCAGCGCCGTGCCAGGGCCCCAGCAGGCCCGGCACGGGACCAAACCCGGCCAGTGCGAGTAGCCCGTGACCGCCCGGTCCAGAGTGAACCGGTGGTCCGACCCGGTCCGGTTCAGTCTGACCCCGTTCAATCAGTTAGCGAACCGGCCGGTTCTAGCCGGAGATTCGAGTCAGTATTGGTTCGAGTATTTTGGTCCGAGTTTTATTCCAAAATTTAAGTAATTTTCCGAGCCAAACCAGATCAATTAAGCGTATCAGTCTAATTTCCGGACTTAAAAATTAATTCAGAGAACCCCTAGAGCGTTCCTTTATATCCGGATGAGTAATCTGACAGAGTAGAGCATCCTAGCATATTATTTAGCATATGACGAGCATAGTACTTAGTATAATTGCTTATATTTTTATGTAGCTTGAGGAGTCAGCTACCAGCACAGCCGCACTTACCTATTTTCAAAGCAGATCAGATGGGGACCCAGTCTGGGTTATACATTGAGTATAATTGTCGATATCATGTTCAGGTATGTATATGAGTTTTATCCGCTTGGGGTTAAGGCCGAGTTGTCCTTCCCTAAGTTCTGGTGGTGGCCCAGTTCGCCTTAAATATACCATCAGAGTGTGCACACGGTACCGGCCAGAGTGTCCGGAAGTTACCGGCCAGAGTGTCCGGGAGATTACAGTTACCGGCCATAGTGTCCGGGAGTTTCAATTACTTATATATACCAGTTCTGTGATATCATTATTGTTATTGATGTTTACTTTAGAATGGGTTTTATGGAGTACAAGTGGACCGTACTCACCCCCACTTTATATTTTCAGATGGCAGGGTCAGCGGACAGGCGTGAGTCCAGCTGGTGGTTGTGGTCGTGGGTTCGCACGAAAGCTGTTCCCGGGACATTTGTTTAAAATGTTTTTCATAACTAATATTACCACGCATTTTCAGACATTCCGCTATGCTTGCTTTTATTTCAAACTCGCATGACAGTACTTTCAGACTTAAATAATTTATCCAGTTCGCTAGTACGAACGGGACCAGTTTAAATGCAAGAGTCGATAAAAGATTTAAATCTGATTTTTTTAAAGTCTAAACCAGTTGATAGACCAAGTTAAGAAACGGATTTTCAAAGCAAACAAGTTTTTTAGCAGCATCCCGAGATAAGTTTGCAAATGATTGCGAAAAACTTATAAGCGTTTTTGGAGGTAACATTTGCGAAAAATTGGCCCTAAGTAGCGGGGTGTTGCAGTTGGTATCAGAGCACTTTTGTGCTTCTGAATATTTTAAAAAGACAGGAAATTTCGTAAAACCCGACCACACCACACTCACGCCGCGCCGACTACCAGGTAAGTGCATGTTGTAAAAGTTTTTCAAAGTTTATATAAGCAAACTGTACTATGTCTATGCTCAATAGGATTCAGATAATCCGAACTTTAGATGCTCAGACCAGTATAAGACTTCTAGCAGTATCAGATATGTCCTCTATCCGAATTCAGAACTCTAGATTCGAACTCTAGTCGAACTCTAGATTATCGAGTTATTTTTAGCAACTCGTCAAGAAATTTGCGCCTATTCCTGTATTCAGCATTACCTTTCAGCCTTATTCAATTTCATCTCCTGTTCTGACCAGTTACGCGGCTTATTCTCAGATGGCCCGTCGTTCGAACCAAGCTCAGAGAGAGATGACCCAGGCTGAGGTAGTCGCCCAGTTTCGCGGCTACAACCCAGATAAGTTTTCGGGGCAGGGAGATCCTCGCCTAGTTGATGAGTGGATCCAGGGTCTCGAGGCCATTATAGAGATCATTGAGTGCTCCGAGAGGCACAGCATTCTGTGTGCCCAGGTCCAGATGACAGGAGACGCCAGGCTGTGGTGGAACTCTTACTGGGGCTTACGCCCTGGTGAGAAGGAGAACCTCACATGGCCACAGTTCAAGGAGATGCTGCGGGAGAAGTATTACCCGGATACCTAAAGGCTGAGATGAAGCGCCAGTTCTTGGCGCTTAAGCAGGGCCACCGCTCCGTAGATGAGTACGAGCGGGAGTTTGTTCGTCTCGGGTCCTTTGTTCCCTATCTGGTGGACACCGAGAAGAAGAAGGCGAGACGCTTCCGTGACGGATTACTGCCAGCTATCCGTCACACGTAGCGGGACATGGCGTCTAGCCTTACGCCGATGTCGTCACCAAGGCCCAGGAGACAGACGCCAGTCTCTGGATGGATCTAGTACAGCCATCAGTTCAGCCCCCAGTGTTGCCCCCAGCTCAGTATCCGGCATTACCCCCAGCTCAGCCAGCGCCTGTCCAGCAGACGAAGCTTAAGAACAAGAGGAAGTGGAAGGGTCAGAAGAATGACCAGAGGAACAGGCAGAGACAGCCACAGGTCCCAGCATGTGGCACATGCGGACGCCCACACCGCGGAGAGTGTCTTGCGGGGCAGAACATCTGCTTTCATTGTCGGAGGCCTGGACATACCGTCCGGAACTGTCCGGATAGGCCGCAGCAGCAGCAGCCCCGACAGCAGCAGCATAGCAGCAGAGGCGAGGACAACAGGCCCAGGTTTATGCAGTCGAGCAGGCTGAGGCAGTGCAGAACCTAGGTACTATGTCTGGGATGATTATTTTGAATGATATGCCTATATTTCCCTTGTTCGACACTGGTGCGACGCACTCGTTTGTGTCGACTCGATATGTAGAGGCCGTTGGAGTTCAGCCCATCAACACTATTGACCCTCTCGAGGTGAGCCTAGCCTTGGGAAGAAAGATAGTGACGAGCTCCAAGGCAGAGGACCTTAACCTTAGTATTAGCGGCCGAATCCTGAAGGCCGAAGCTTATGTTATCGAGATGAGGGATTTCGACCTCATTCTCGGTATGGATTGGTTGACGCGTTATCGAGCGGACATTCGTTGCCACGACCGGGAGGTTCGTTGCCACGACCGGGAGGTTATTCTTCGTCTTTCGAAGGACAGTCATATCACATTTTTTGGCTCGAAGACGCGAACCCTACCTCGTGTTGTTTCGATGGCGAAGGCGAGGAAGATTCTGTGCAGAGGAGATTGTCAGGGTTACCTGGTGAGCCTTGTCGATGAGGGGTCGAGAGCACAGACACCTCACGATGTTCCAGTTGTTCGTGAGTTTGTGGATGTGTTCTCGGATCAGCTACCAGGAGGACCACCCAGCAGGCAGGTGGAGTTCACCATCGATCTTGTTCCAGGAGCAGGACTGGTGTCTAAGGCACCATACCGTATGGCTCCGAAGGAGTTGCAGGAGCTGAAGACGCAGATCGAGGAGTTGTTGAAACTCGGTTTTTATCCGACCAAGCGTCTCACCTTGGGGAGCACCCGTCCTAATTCGTCAAGAAGAAAGACGGATCCATGAGAATGTGCATCGATTACCGGGATCTCAACCGGTTAACGGTGAAGAATAAATATCCGCTCCCCAGGATAGATGACTTGTTTGACCAGTTGAGAGGAGCTTGCGTATTTTTCAAGATCGATTTACACTCAGGCTATCATCAGTTGAAGATTAAGGAGTCCGATGTAGCCAAGACTGCTTTCCGGACGAGATATGGACACTACGAGTTTGTAGTTATGTCGTTTGGTCTGAGCAATGCGCCAGCGGTGTTCATGGAGTTGATGAATCCTGTGTTCCATCAGTACTTAGACCAATTTGTTATCGTCTTTATCGATGACATTTTGGTCTACTCCAAGAGTTTGGAGGATCATGACCAGCATCTGAGGGTTGTTCTCGGGACCCTTAGGCGAGAAAAGCTGTACGCCAAGTTCTCCAAGTGTGAATTTTGGCTGAAGCGAGTGGCATTTCTAGGCCACATCATCACCGAGAGAGGCATAGAGGTTGATCCAGCGAAGATTGCCGCAGTTCGGAACTGGTCAGCACCCAGAAGTCCCACCGAGGTTCGCAGTTTTCTCGGTCTAGCAGGGTACTATCGCAGATTTATCAAGGGATTTTCTAAGGTTTCCCTCTCCTTGTCCAAGTTGACGAGGAAATCTATGAAGTTTATGTGGTCGAGTCATTGTGAGGAGAGCTTTCAGGAGCTCAAAAAGAGGCTTACGACGGCTCCAGTTCTGACTATTCCGGATCCTACTCGGGGTTTCACCATCTATAGTGATGCCTCGAAGCAGGGTCTTGGGTGTGTGCTGATGCAAGATGGTCAAGTTGTTGCGTACGCTTCACGTCAGTTGAAGCCACATGAGCAGAATTACCCTACGCACAACCTAGAGTTCCCAGCAATAGTGCATGCACTCAAGATTTGGCGCCATTATCTGTATGGTGGTCGGTGTGAGATCTTTACCGATCACAAAAGTTTGCAGTATATCTTCACACAGAAGGAGCTCAACATGCGCCAGAGGCGATGGTTGGAGCTTGTGAAAGATTTGACTGCAACATACAGTACCATCAGGGGAAGGCGAACGTGGTAGCAGACGCCCTAAGCCGAAAGGTGAGGGGTGAGTCGGTTTGTTCTATCACCGATCAGCTCCAGCTCATCCAAGAGTTTGCCCGGATGCAGATTGAGGTCGTCGACTCACTTCCTAAGGAGATTTCGGAGAGTGTTAGCTCGATGCGAGTTCAGCCCATGCTGAGAGATAGAATCGGCAGGAGCAATCTTGTGATCAGTTCATTCGCACTTTAGAAGCGAAGGTTCACGCTGAAGGCATAGAGGGCTTTTACCGAGGCACAGATGGAGCCTTGGAGTTCAGAGGCCGCATTGTCGTGCCAAAAGTCGGGACTTTACGCAAGGAAATCCTGATTGAGGCCCACAATGTGCCATATTTAGCCCACCCTGGGAGTACCAAGATGTACCACGACCTGAGAATGTCATTCCGGTGGCGAGGAATGAAGAGAGATGTAGCAGACTTCGTGAAGAAGTGTTTGGTCTGTCAGCAAGTTAAGGCCGAGCACAAGAGTCCCATAGGTCTGCTGCAGCCACTTGAGATTCCCAGCTGGAAGTCGGAAGAGGTTACCATGGACTTCGTCACGGGACTACCTAAGTCGTCCGAGCATCACGACGCAATTTGGGTAGTGGTAGACAGGCTGACGAAAGTCGCACACTTTATGCCTGTGACGATGACCATGTCGATGGATCAGTTAGCCTAGATATATACCCGTGGTGCTATCCGACTTCACGGAGTGCCCGTTACGATCATATCCGATCGAGATCCCAGATTCACCAGCAGATTCTGGGAGAGTTTGCATGAGGCAATGGGCACCCAGTTAAAGTTCAGTTTGGCTTACCATCCAGAGACGATCGGCCAGTCCGAGAAGACGATCCAGACGCTCGAGGATATGCTCTGAGCCTTAATTCTGGACAAAGGTGCTAAGTGGGAGAAGTGGCTACCACTAGTTGAGTTCGCCTATAACAACAGTTATTAGACGTCTATTGAGATGGCTCCCTACGAAGCACTTTATGGCCGCAAGTGTCGGTCGCCCCTTTATTGGGATGACGTCGGAGAGCGACGAGTAATCGGTCCGAAGTTGATCGAGGAGACAGTTGAGCAGGTAGCCTGGATCAGAGAGAGGCTCAAGACAGCCCAGAGTCGGCAAATGTCCTCAGCCGACAAGCATAGACGAGAGATGCACTTTGAGCCTGGAGATCATGTATTCCTGAAGGTTCGACCGATGAGAGGTGTCGTTCGCTTCGGGAAGAGAAGGAAGTTGCATCCTCGCTATATAGGCCCGTTCGAGATTCTCGAGCGAGTGGGCGACGTCGCCTATCGAGTAGCTCTGCCTCCTGAGTCGGCTGGCGTGCATAACGTGTTTCACGTTTCGAAGTTACGCCCATACGTGTGCGATCCCGAGCATGTGCTTCAGCACAGCGAGATTCAGCTTCAGCCAGATTTGACTTACGAGGAGCAGTCAGTAGTAGTTCTGGACCGAAAGGTCCTTCGGCTCAGGAACCGAGATGTTTCCCTCGTTCGTATCAGATGGAATCGCCACCGAGATTCAGATGCCACTTGGGAGCGCGAGGCAGACATCAGATCTCGTTTTCTAGATTTTCAGTTCTGACTTGTATCTAGTTGTATGTATTTTTTCAATTTTAGTATTTCCGAGGGCGGAAATATTTTAAGGGGGATAGATTGTAATAGCCAGTTCTGTATTAATAAAAATGACAGTTTTTAGTTCCAAGTTGAACTGTTTCTTTTTATTAATACTGCTCGTCTTGAATTCCAAGCCCAGTTATCAGCTATTCAATTTCACTTATTAATTCCGGTCCGTTTATTTTTAGCAATGGAATTTATTCAGTCAGAATTATTATTCCCAGTTGACGAATAATCGAGACCGAGTACGTTTCGATAAATCGTCTAAGTCGAGCCGTGTCCGGAACCGAGTCGTTCGGTCACGAGTATCGTGCGTAGTTCGCGCCTAGCCAATTCTCGAGCCCTAGTAGTCTCGAGTCTTGTTCGAGCCCTAGCCGTGCTCATAGCCTTACTTAGAATATTTTCTAAGTATGAGATCTTTTCATCGAGCCTTGGATGTTATTTCCCTCGGTCTAGTGTATCGCACCTAGCTCGTGCGTGGCCCCGATATCACTCGCGCCTAGGGTTCGCGAGTTAGGGCCAAAGCCGTGCCAAGTTCGCACCAAGTCATTACCGAATGTTAAGGGGAACTTTATCTAAGTCTTGTGGCACCTAACTGTGGCCATTATTCAGCAATAGGCAAGGGTTAGCCTCGATCCAAGTGATACCGAGCCCGAGCCAAAGTCGCGCCCTAGTACCCGCGCCTTAGCCCTCGCGCGAGTTCAAGCATGGTCCAAGTCATGGCCAATCACTTATGAAATTTTTCTAAGTGTGGAGAGCCTTATTTCAGCCCTTAAACTCGGCCCAAGATCATCCCGCGCACAGCAGCAAGTTCAGCTCGTCGCCTCGAGCCAGCCCAGCAATGCCGCGCCCGCCTCCCTCGCGTCAGGCCCAGCGGCAGCATGGTAGTCCATCTTCTCGAGCCCAATGTAGAGTTTTTCGGCCCACTTCTCCAGGGCCCAACTTCATGCGTGTATTAAGAGGTTGATTAGGGATTAATTCAGCTTAATTATCCCTAAGCAAGGATTAAAAGAGTCACATGGTCATTGGGAATTATTTAAGGTGAGTGGGACATTTTTATATTGCTTGTGAGTTTGGATTTGTCCCCCCACTACCTCAAGCCCGACCAGGAGCAGCATCTCCACCATATTTTAATGCCTTGGTCAATCAAGATGCCCTGCCATCCCACCAGAATCGTGCCCCAAGGTCAGCACTTTGAGACCATGCTCCTAGGGTGAAGAGGTGCGCCCTTGTCCCCCCATTTGCTTCCCTTGGTTGCTCCGCCCATGAGCTCTACTTAAGGGACCTTCTCAGCACTTGTTTCAGCTCTTGGACACATATAGCACTTATCATGTTGATAGAAGCTTAGCAAAACCGAGGGCATTTTTGCTAGCCAACACACGCGCGCGAGAGGGAAAGGGAGAGGTTCACCGAGCCTTACACCACTCCAGCCTTACACACTTGTGGTCTTTCATTACCAGAGTGTTTGGTGGATTTTTGTAAGACTTTAGAAGCCCTCAACCTCAGCATTTAACCTTCGAGATAGCCATAGACCCGAGAGGCCGCGAGTAGAGCGTGAGAAGGGTCATTGGCACCATTTCAAATTTCGAGCAAGGTAAGCTCGTGTTCCCTATTTTTTCCCAGCTTATTCATGATAAAATAGGAATTATCATGTAAGTATATGATGCCATGCACGTTCATTATATGGGGATATGAATTTTTGAAAATGTGAGCCCTAATTTCGGAAATTCTTGTACATGCATGACTTGGTCGAATTTCATAGCTTAAAAATCCTCAAAAAATCATGAGTATGACATGGTTAAAAGAATAGCATGCATTGAGTTCATATGTTCGGTCAATTTGTTAAGTGAAATCGAGCCATTTTTCACCTCCGAACCTAAGTACATATGCATGCATGTTATAGCCAATGTTCTAGCCTCTTTAGCCATGGTTTTTCATGCTTAGTATTCGGCCCTAAGTGTTTTGATAAGTTGAGCATGCCAGTTCGGTGACCTAGGGTCCAAAGGTGCCATATAGGCCCTACCGGACCGAGCCCTCAGCCACCCGAGTTGCCCTAGCATTTCTTGGCATTTTTACATGTTATTTTTTCATGTTGAGTTGTTTTGGGTTGGTAGTCACCGGAAAAGTTGCCGGAAGTTCGGCAAAGGACCGGCTAGGGTCACCAGCCGCGCCAGTCGCACGTGCCGTGCCCGTGCCCGCATCGCAGAGGCCAGACAGTGCCTCTGTCCGTGCCCGCGCCCAGCGCTCGCGAGGCACCGCAGCCCCCAGCGCACGNTTGTCCCAGCATCAGTGCACGTGTGACCTCGAGCCAGTCGCTCGTGCCACGTGGAGTCGACCTCGGTCGTGCCATCAGCGCACCCGAGTGTTCAGTGTCGTGCCTTAGTGAACCCGAGTCATGTTCAGAGGCCTCGGGACGTGCCCAGCCGCACGCCCGAGCAGTTAGTTGGCCCGGGACGTGCCCAGCAGCGCGCCCGCGTGCCCAGGGTCGCCTGTGTAATGCCCCGTTAATTTATGAATAATTATGGGATTATTTTATTATTTATTATATTTGTCCGAAATAATTTATTTATTTTATTTGTGCTCGTAACAGCCTTAATTGTTTATTATTATGGATAAATAAATAATGTATGTATTTAATTGCCTAAATATGTATTTGTATTATTATTATTATTATTATTATTATTATTATTATTATTATTATTATTATTATTATTGTTATTATTCTTATTTTTATTATTATTTTTATTATTATTATTAAATAAGTATTATGTGTGTTATGTATTAGCCGGTTTCAATTTAATTTTCGCCACGTCGAACGGAGCCTCGGATAATTTTCGAGTCGAGCCCGAGAGAACCGGCCGATTTCGATTATTTTTCCGTAGCCATTTTGGGATCATTTTCTCTAGCCCATTTGTTCCGGAATAATTGAATATTATTTATTTGGCATTTATTTTATTTTCCAAATTAATTATTCGGGCTCGTTAATTTTGTTTCGAATATGTGCTTGTAATTGCTAAATTTTATTAATCTTAATGTCGAGCTAAATAGTATTATTTATTTTAGTTTTGGTCGAACCGAAAATTTAAAATAATCGAGACATCGAGCCGAGCAAGTATGCGTATTTTACTCAAATCCCTCACATTAAGTTTGACCCAAACTTTTGGAGATTTTATAACTTACCAAATGGATTATAAGTAACCTCCCTCACCATTTACTCTTCACGCCATCTTCACTTTCTCTCACCATTTTTTTTTCTTTCTCCCTCCTTGCGCCAAGTCTTCAGCATATCTCTCCCTCATTTTTCTCTTGATTCTCGCCGGAATCATACCCCTAGCCCCGCCGTCACCTTCGAGCTCGCCACAGCAGCCACCGCCATTAGCCCCGCCCTCCTCCGCTCGTCACCAACACGCCACAGGAACCAGCTGCCGTGAGCTGCTCACCATCATCCACGAGCCGCCGTCTCAGCCGGCAACTCCGAGAAGGACACGCCAGCCGTTGCGTCCCCGTCCCACGAGCTCGAGCCCTTTTTCCGTCATCACCTCCGTCGAGCCGATTGCCGCTCGTCTTTTTGGTTTCGTTTCCGAACATCTTTCCCGATATCGATAACGAGTCTCGATCTCTCGTTATTTTATTTACGTGTTGTTTCGTGATTTTATGTTCGGTGATCCTATAGGTTCGATTCTGATAATTTGTCGCTTAATAATGATCGAATATCGTGGGATGTTTTGAAATCCTCTCTATGTTCATTGTTTGCTGCTGTAAATATGATATTCCGTGTTGTCGAGGCTTCTTATGAACCGAGCTTGAAATTCGAACATCCAAAATGAATATGATTGTCATTTTATGTGAAGTCAACTTTTTACTCTTCCGTTGTGCTGCGGTTTGAGCCATCTTAGACTGCGTATTTGAATTCGTGATCTTCATGAGAATTGTAGTGTTTTCAGTTTGTTATATCTGAGCTTTGGAATTTCTCAATTCCGATCTATATCGGAAACGTTATGAATTTTACAAAATTCGTTGTACTTCCAGTTTTTCTAGACCCGGCAGCAAAATTGGATTTAATGTTTGGTCTGTTTTTCGTGTAAAAATGTGCTCGTATGAACTTATACTCTTCATGAAAGTTATATATCTGTCTTTTACCTTTCAAATGAGATAAATTTCATGTTGATATACTCTCTGTGGCTCGAGTTATTATTTTATGAAGTTAGATATGCGTGAGCTAGGATTTATCTTGTTGACAGAAATCTGAAACTGAATGTTAACCTATTTTTCACTATCTAAATGGTCTTATATGTTTCTGTGGTCTAAATTAAAGATGTAGAGTTTTGTTTAAGGTTTAATTTGAGACTTGAACTATATCATTTAGAGGTCTGTAGCTCAGGATAAAGGTTAAAAACTGAGATACTGTCCATGTTCATTATACTAGATTTGACAGATTTACTGAATCATGTGTTTTACATTTTAACTCATTGAATATGTGATTATTTGTCAATGTTATCTTCAGCAACGTTGTAGATATTGGAATTGCCTATAATGTGGTTTTTGAATTTCATTAATAGCATGTCTGTAGCTGAAGTTATATGGCAAATACTGAAGTCGGGTCAAGTATATTCTTCCCAGTTTTGGACTGTGACTCAAATTTTAATGTTATTGATTTATCACCTGTTAAATGACCTTATTTGCTTTCAGTGTCTTTATAAGAGTTGTAGATTCATGTCTTAGGATTCCAATAACTTGATTCATGTTCATATGAGTTATATGCTGAGAGTTATGTCAATTTTAAAAACGCTGTCCGGGTCAAATTTTCTAAACTTATGTGATATTTTCAAAAATGTGTTTTCTTTTGCTTTGATGCGTGTTTAAATGATTATATGAACTTTGTTGGGCTTAGCAATTTTGGAATAGTCTTTGATAAGACTATTTTAATAAATGTAGGTGTTTGACGAGTCGACCTCGCCGCCTACCCTTGTTTGTGTTAATTTCCGAACGCTACCAAGTGGGTTCATTAATGTTGAATCTACATTTATCGCACTTGTTATTTTGTATAAATGTTTGTCGCGATAGTTTTTGTATGCGTGAGAACCCTAGTCTAAGTATCCTGATGGTAGTGCCTTTGACGAATGCATAATCAGTGGAAGTCACCTGCCCATTGTATCCGGGAGGTGGGCGCCCGAATCCGTGTAGAGCGGAGGGGATTGTCTGAACGCCCGAATCCGTGTAGAGCGGAGGGGTAATTCAACTTCACTGTCTCCTGGAAAGATCCTACGCCTGTTGCATCCGGGGTGGGAGTGCTTCCAGTTGCATCCTCGCCGATGTCTGGTCGGGAGGTTTGTTGTATGTACATAGGAGGTTTGCGATAGGGCCTAATAGGGAGTTAGATCTGGGTTCAATTCATACATTATTTATGGTTATGGATCTTTATGCGAAATATACTGTGCGGTAATGGTGAGTATGATGGTTGTACTCACCCCCATTTACTTTTCTGTCCTCTTGTTCCTCTTCCTATCTTCTAGGTTGAGCATGGTTGGCGGCGGCAGCGAGAGACGATCGAGTGGTGGTCATTGGATTGTGTGTTGCTTGCTTCCGCTTTTCTATTTCCTATCTCGATAGACCATTTGTTTAACTTTGAATAATCTTGCTTCCGCTTTATTTATTTCGAACATGTTGGAATATTTGTTTATGCATGACTAGGTTTGAGGATTTGAATATTTAGAATTTTATCTTAAATTGTTAGTTTTATACATGTGTAGATCTTTCTTAACTGTTTAAATTGTTTAATTGTTTTTAGTAGTTAAGTAGCGCCCGTTGAATATTAAAGTTTTCAATTGAGATTTTGCAAATAATTAACTCTGATTTTTATAAACAAATTCGATAATTCTTTAAAATAAAACGGGGCGTTACAGTATGGTATCAGAGCTAGTTTGCGTTTCTGTAGACTATCTCTAGTGTTAGTGAGTAATGACCATTGACCACTCGCTTTCGTCTCGCCGTGCCAGCTCGAGGTATGAGTTTTGTTGCTTTATTTATTTTATATGGGGCTTAGGACTATCCACCTTTGTTATAATTTGAATTCTAGTGTTTGGTGATGACTCTAGAAATTTCTCGCTATAAATTTCGAGTTAGCACCTTGTGCGAGCTATCTCTGGATAGATGAGACTTGCGTTTATGTACCATGGCTTTCTGGTGACCAACGTCAAGATGCCTAATTGAGATTAGACAACCGAGAATTTTCGAATGTGAGGGATCACTCGAACGTCTGGGGCAGCTGACAAGTGGACCGGAAGAACAGTGGTGGAAATCCAATCATTTGAGTGCAATGATTGGGATTTAAAGCTTCGAACGAGTTGTCAACTGATGCTGAAGAGTTCTGTTGATCGATGAAGTACTACTAATGTGATACTCGAAGATGGCGAAGTCTCGAGGAAAGCGATGACTACTTTTTATTGCGTGGATTATGAACGTTGACCGCGAAGGCTGACAGTTGACGGAATGACTCCGTAAACGCAAGTGGATCTAGCGCACTGTATACGCAGAGTCCTAACTCGACTACTCTGTTATCGTCCGCTATGCCCACTACTAGCATTGAGGCCAGAAGAGGATCGTGTCGTTTCATTTCAGGTGCGAAAGAAGGAGATTGGTAACCTACGTCAGAGAGGATCAACGGTGGACGAATGTGGCTGAATCCTCACGTGGATGAACTCTTCTGCTCGACAATTGGTCAAAATACAGAGGGAGAATCCCGTGAGTATTCTCTCACTTAGGACGAGGATGAACTGATCAAAGTGTGGACAATTGATTGGGAAATCGAGATCGTGTGTTGTCTATTAATCTTTCCGTTTTTCGTGTTTTATCTTCCAACTGTTGTACAATTCCTGTATTTGATACTTGGAACTAACTTTGTTTAGAGACTTTGTGCACGAATAAGGATAAGCATACTTGTTTCTGCTAAACCTTATTTGTCGCAAGGTTTGTGATTTTGTTAGCGATAACACCAAGTCCGTGCACTCGAGAACGCAAAGGTCGGCGCAAGCCACTATGGTATCTTGATCTGGAGGCCAGCGACGGTCATTTATCTGGTTGTGATTAAATCGTATGACGCATCGGAAACAGTTTTCCTCGATCGAGAGTTGTCGACTAATTCAAGGAAGGTGTTTTACCTTAAAGGATTATGAAGGATCTTTTAAGGAGAGTAGTCGAGCCTGGAGCATGTGCATTGTGAAGCGTAGAGCCGCTTGTATTCTCGAACTTGCGTTTCGTTGTAAACTTTGACCAATTTTCATTCTTTTATTTCGTTTTGGCTTTCGAGAGAAATCTTTCACTTCCTTGAACTTTTGCAAAACCTTTGAAAACCCTTATCTTTGTTTTCATGTTCGCTTGGATTTTCGAGATCAAGTTTTACGACCTGATGTACCAATTAAGACAAGTATTTTCAGCTTTCTACTTGTCTTATATCATTCTTTTAGTTGTGTTGAGCATTCTATTCATCCGAACCAATTTGTTTTCATCTTTATCAACGACTACTCGATTCATTCTGAGACTTACCAATCATTCGAGAGCGTCAAGGAATAGTCCAGAGGAGCAGCAAGGAAGGCCACCAGAAGAGCAAGGCGAGTTACAACCAACCTGAACACCGGAGGAGCCGATCTGCTTCATGACAAGGAATTCTGCACATCGACAATCGAAAACCCAACCAACAGACAACGAAGGATGATCGACCACTATCACGAGGTGAAGACCTGTTCTACCAACTGAAGGCAACTGCAAAATCATTGAAAACCGATTCAAGGCCGAGGTACCGTCAGCCGAAGATTGAGAAGTGGACGTATCAAAACGGACTCTGGAACTCGATGAGAATATCTGCAGTCGAATAGTGATTCTTTTCGTGTTAATGGCGACTGCGACGAAATGTCTAGTAGTAATTCTGCAGCGACGTCATAGTCTATCTCTATGAATTCCGAGACGTAGCGAAAATACCCGAAGACGTGATCGAGGTCTTTTCGATGAAAGAAACCTCTCGCCTAGAACTTGAGGTGTGAACTCTGGGCAATGCAGATGACTGAAGCTCGTTCAGGACTGCTGGCACGATTAGCTACCGGGGGAAGAGCTGACGTGACGGCCGACACTGATTATTGGAAGAGCCGAAGTGAGCTAGCTAGTTGATGTCTACGAGAAGGAGCCGCTGACCTAGTATCTTTCACGACTGGGGAGCCGCATTAGATTTCCTTTGAGGATTTTATTTTTGCCTATCTCTAGTGTTGGATCTTTTTGCGTGTTAGAGTGTGTTGTTGGAATAAGGGAGTGGACTTGGAACTCGGTTTTATAGCCTGTTATTTTTGAGACCTTGAAACTTTTGAATTCGTGTAAAACCAAAAAGCTTATTTAGAATGAACTCCATTTGTACACATTTTGTGGAAAACCCTTCTCTTGCTATTGTCTTAGCCTATGTAAAATCCCAAGTCAGAAATTTTTTCGTATTGAGAAAAACCATGGATTAAATTTTCTTGTCAAAAACCTTGAACCGAAAGCCGACCCTGACTGGGTGTTGCCACGAAATGGTGGTCAAGTGTGTACGCCCGTGCTGATAGACGATAGGCTTGCGCGCGGCCGATCGTTGACTCACACACAGGCTACAGTTGCCATCACCAGACACACGGAACTTCCATGCCAGCGTGATTGGCCAAACCTTAACCTGTGGCTGGTCCCTGAACAGGTGCACGTGAGCGTCCTGGTGCCCCGCATATGCAGCGCCTGCGAGGGTGTCACCTCCCGGAGGACAGTGCATTAAAATATCAACCGTCCATTTTATTTTCTTTTAGACGGTTTAACCATCGAGATTTCCAAGTTCCACCGAACCGCGTTTGCATCCTTGATCGATGGTTTTGATAAGGAAGCGTGGTCGATAGGTTTCCTATGCCTATGCGAGGATTTTCTCGAGATGGCAAGATAGGGGACTTGTGTTGCCAGTAAACGGAGCCATGAGGGGCTACGTTTGAGTCGTAGAATTATGTGTTGTAAGTATGAGTATAGCGGGGCTATACTGCATGCATGGTTTGCACGATTTCCGTGACAATCGCTTCGGTTAGAAGTCACGGGTGTGTCGAGATTGTGGATAAGTTTCGGTGTGACCCGGGCACCATGCTGAAACTCAACTCCACGTGTCGACCACGATTGTTTGACCGATGATCTCACGGTCGAGGCACTATGAGACCTGTTGATGGTCGTGTGCGCATGTTGTGTCGTGTTTTGCGATTTCTCACCATGGGTAGGCCGTTTCGTGTTTTTGTGTATCGAACGGGTATCTGGATGATACCATTCAAGTTTCCCTTTCGTATGACTAGAGGTATGGTATACGTTGGTTTAAGGTAAACAAAGATCCGCTGTTGTGTGCGGTTAATCCTTTGAAATCCTTGCTCAAGTCGGTGACTCAGCTTATCGGCTAGCTTTACCACCGGATTTGTCAGGGTGCATGATGTGTTTCATGTCTCGATGTTGCGAAGATATGTGCATGGCCCGGACCACGTGGTGGACTTCTGCGAACTGCGGGTCAAGCGAGACTTACCTATGAGGAGGTACCGGTGACCATTTGGATCAGAGTGTCCATCAGCTGAGGAACCGGGCAGTGAGCCTTGGGAAAGTGCAGTGGAGCTGACATGACAAGTCTGAGACGACTTGAGAGAAGGAGGCTGAGACTAGGGGGAGTCTTCCGACCTTCTCATTTGGGAGACCTTTGTTTTCTTGCAGTTCGTTAGTTTCCTTGGTTTTCGAATTCCGAGGTCGGAATCCCTTTTAAGGTGGGTAGATTGTAATTCCCCGTTAATTTATGAATAATTATGGGATTATTTTATTATTTATTATATTTGTCCGAAATAATTTATTTATTTTATTTGTGCTCGTAACAGCCTTAATTGTTTATTATTATGGATAAATAAATAATGTGTGTATTTAATTGCCTAAATATGTATTTGTATTATTATTATTATTATTATTATTATTATTATTATTATTATTATTATTATTATTATTGTTATTATTCTTATTTTTATTATTATTTTTATTATTATTATTAAATAAGTATTATGTGTGTTATGTATTAGCCGGTTTCAATTTAATTTTCGCCACGTCGAATGGAGCCTCGAATAATTTTCGAGTCGAGCCCGAGAGAACCGGCCGATTTCGATTACTTTTTCGTAGCCATTTTGGGATCATTTTCTCTAGCCCATTTGTTCCGGAATAATTGAATATTATTTATTTGGCATTTATTTTATTTTCCAAATTAATTATTCGGGCTCGTTAATTTTATTTCGAATATGTGCTTGTAATTGCTAAATTTTATTAATCTTAATGTCGAGCTAAATAGTATTATTTATTTTAGTTTTGGTCGAACCGAAAATTTAAAATAATCGAGACTTCGAGCCGAGCGAGTATGCGTATTATTTCTTTTATCGAACCGGGCCACCCCGTCGGTTCGAACCAGCCCGCATAGAAAACAGCCGCCCGTGTGAGAATTTAATCTGCCGAGCCTCCTTTTCTTTTTCCCACCTTGTACATGCATGAACCCTTTGGGAATTTGAAATTCAAAGAGAATTATATTCCTAAATTTTTACTCAAATCCCTCACATTAAGTTTGACCCAAACTTTTGGAGATTTTATAACTTACCAAATGGATTATAAGTAACCTCCCTCACCATTTACTCTTCACGCCATCTTCACTTTCTCTCACCATTTTTTTTTTCTTTCTCCCTCCTTGCGCCAAGTCTTCAGCATATCTCTCCCTCATTTTTCTCTTGATTCTCGCCGGAATCATACCCCCAGCCCCGCTGTCACCTTCGAGCTCGCCACAGCAGCCACCGCCATTAGCCCCGCCCTCCTACGCTCGTCACCAACACGCCACAGCAACCAGCCGCCGTGAGCTGCTCACCATCATCCACGAGCCGCCGTCTCAGCCGGCAACTCCGAGAAGGACACGCCAGCCGTTGCGTCCCCGTCCCACGAGCTCGAGCCCTTTTTCCGTCATCACCTCCGTCAAGCCGATTGCCGCTCGTCTTTTTGGTTTCGTTTCCGAACATCTTTCCCGAGATCGGTAACGAGTCTCGATCTCTCGTTATTTTATTTACGTGTTGTTTCGCGATTTTATGTTCGGTGATCCTATAGGTTCGATTCTGATAATTTGTCGCTTAATAATTATCGAATATCGTGGGATGTTTTGAAATCCTCTCTATGTTCATTGTTTGCTGCTGTAAATATGATATTCCGTGTTGTCGAGGCTTCTTATGAACCGAGCTTGAAATTCGAACATCCAAAATGAATATGATTGTCATTTTATGTTAAGTCAAGTTTTTACTGTTCCGTTGTGCTGCGGTTTGAGCCATCTTAGACTGCGTATTTGAATTCGTAATCTTCATGAGAATTGTAGTGTTTTCAGTTTGGTATATCTGAGCTTTGGAATTTCTCAATTCCGATCTATATCGGAAAAGTTATGAATTTTACAAAATTCGTTGTACTTTCAGTTTTTCCAGACCCGGCAGCAAAATTGGATTTAATGTTTGGTCTGTTTTTCGTGTAAAAATGTGCTCGTATGAACTTATACTCTTCATGAAAGTTATATATCTGTCTTTTACCTTTCAAATGAGATAAATTTCATGTTGATATAATCTCTGTGGCTCGAGTTATTATTTTATGAAGTTAGATATGCATGAGCTAGGATTTATCTTGTTGACAGAAATCTGAAACTGAATGTTAACCTATTTTTCACTATCTAAATGGTCTTATATGTTTCTGTGGTCTAAATTAAAGATGTAGAGTTTTGTTTAAGGTTTAATTTGAGACTTGAACTATATTTTTTAGAGGTCTGTAGCTCAAGATAAAGGTTAAAAACTGAGATACTGTCCATGTTCATTATACTAGTTTTGACAGATTTAATGAATCATGTGTTTTGCATTTTAACTCATTGAATATGTGATTATTTGCCAATGTTATCTTCAGCAACGTTGTAGATATTGAAATTGCCTATCATGTGGTTTTTGAATTTCATTAATAGCATGCCTGTAACTGAAGTTATATGGCAAATACTGAAGTCGGGTCAAGTATATTCTTCCCAGTTTTGGACTGTGACTCAAATTTTAATGTTATTGATTTATCACCTGTTAAATGACCTTATTTGCTTTCACTGTCTTCATAAGAGTTGTAGATTCATGTCTTAGGATTCCAATGTAACTTGATTCATGTTCATATGAGTTATATGCTGAGAGTTATGTCAATTTTAAAAACGTTGTCCGGGTCAAATTTTCTAAACTTATGTGATATTTTAAAAAATGTGTTTTCTTTTGCTTTGATGCGTGTTTAAATGATTATATGAACTTTGTTGGCTTAGCAATGATAGAATAGTCTTTGATAAGACTATTTTAATAAATGTAGGTGTTTGACGAGTCGACCTCGCCGCCTACCCTTGTTTGTGTTAATTTCCGAACGCTACCAAGTGGGTTCATTAATGTTGAATCTACATTTATCGCACTTGTTATTTTGTATAAATGTTTGTCGCGATAGTTTTTGTATGCGTGAGAACCCTAGTCTAAGTATCCTGATGGTAGTGCCTTTGACGAATGCATAATCAGTGGAAGTCACCTGCCCGTTGTATCCGGGAGGTGGGCGCCCGAATCCGTGTAGAGCGGAGGGGATTGTCTGAACGCCCGAATCCGTGTAGAGCAAAGGGGTAATTCAACTTCACTGTCTCCTGGAAAGATCCTACACCCGTTGCATCCGGGGTGGGAGTGCTTCCAGTTGCATCCTCGCCGATGTCTGGTCGGGAGGTTTGTTGTATGTATATAGGAGGTTTGCGATAGGGCCTAATAGGGAGTTAGATCTGGATTCTATGCATACATTATTTATGGTTATGGATCTTTATGCGAAATATACTGTGCGGTAATGGTGAGTATGATGGTTGTACTCACCCCCATTTACTTTTCTGTCCTCTTGTTCCTCTTCCTATCTTCTAAGTTGAGCATGGTTGGCGGCGGCAGCGAGAGACGATCGAGTGGTGGTCATTGGATTGTGTGTTGCTTGCTTTCTCTTTTCTATTTCCTATCTCGATAGACCATTTGTTTAACTTTGAATAATCTTGCTTCCGCTTTATTTATTTCGAACATGTTGGAATATTTATTTATGCATGACTGGGTTTGAGGATTTGAATATTTGGAATTTTATCTTAAACTGTTAGTTTTATACATGTGTAGATCTTTCTAACTGTTTAAATAGTTTAATTGTTTTTAGTAGTTAAGTAGCGCCCGTTGAATATTAAAGTTTTAAATTGAGATTTTGCAAATAATTAACTCTGATTTTTATAAACAAATTCGATAATTCTTTAAAATAAAACGGGGCGTTACAGCCTGGCAGCACCCTGACAGCCTTAGCCGCGCCCGAGCCACGCGAGTAGTGCCTGGCCGTGTCAGTTCTCGTGCCAGACGCACTCGGGTCGTTCCCAGTCGCACGCCTAGTGCCCAGTCAGCCCAGGTACGCGTCAGCCCCGCGTCCCTCGTGTTCGGTCGTGCCCAGCAGCGCGCCAACACTCCCAGTTGACCTTCGGTTGTGCTCAGTAGCACCCGAGTGGCACCAGTTGTGCCGTGCTCATGCCCAGCAGCGCACCAACACACCCAGTGACCTCGGCCGTGCCCAGCAACACCCGAGTGGCCCCAGTGTGCCAAGGCCGTGCCAGCCAAGCCTGGCCGTGCCTGTCCGCACCCAGCAGCGCCTAGTGCCGAGGCCGGTCGCACCCAGCTCGTGCCCAGTACCGTGCCAGGGCCCCAGCAGTCCCGGCACAGGACCGAACCAGTCCAGTGCGAGTAGCCTGTGACCGCCCAGTCCAGAGTGAACCGGTGGTCTGACTCGGTCCGGTTCAATCCGACCCGGTTCAATCAGTTAGAGAACCGACCGGTTCTAGCCGGCGATTCGAGTCAATATTGGTTCGAGTATTTCGGTCCGAGTTTTATTCCGAAATTTAAGTAGTTTTTCGAGCCAAACCAGATCAGTTAAGCGTATCAGTCTAATTTCTGGACTTAAAAATTAATTCAGAGAACCCCTAGAGCGTTCCTTTATATCCGGATGAGTAATCTGACAGAGTAGAGCATCCTAGCATATTATTAAGCATATGACGACCATAGTACTTAGTATAATTGCTTATATTTTTATGTAGCTTGAGGAGTCAGCTACTAGCATAGCCACTTACCTATTTTCAAAGCAGATCAGGTGGGGACCCAGTCTGGGTTATACATTGAGTATAATAGTCGATATCATGTTCAGGTACGTATATGAGTTTTATCCGCTTGGGGTTAAGGCCGAGTTGTCCTTCCCTAAGTTCTGGTGGTGGCCCAGTTCGCCTTAAATATACCATCAAAGTGTGCACACGGTACCGGCCAGAGTGTCCGAAAGTTACCGGCCAGAGTGTCCGGGAGATTACAGTTACCGACCATAGTGTCCGGGAGTTTCAGTTACTTATATATACCAGTTTTGTGATATTATTATTATTATTGTTGTTTACTTTAGAATGGGTTTTTATGGAGTACAAGTGGACCGTACTCACCCCCACTTTATATTTTCAAATGGCAGGGTCAGCGGGTAGGCGTGAGTCCAGCTGGTGGTTGTGGTCGTGGGTTCCGCACGAAAGCTGTTCCCGGGACATTTGTTTAAAATGTTTTGTATAACTAATATTACCATGCATTTTCAGACATTTCGCTATGCTTGCTTTTATTTCGAACTCGCATGACAGTACTTTCAGACTTAAATAATTTATCCAGTTCGCTAGTACGAACGGGACCAGTTTAAATGCAAGAGTCGATAAAAGATTTAAATCTGATTTTCTTAAAGTCTAAACCAGTTGATAGACCAAGTTAAGAAAACGGATTTTCAAAGCAAACAAGTTTTTTAGCAGCATCCCGAGATAAGTTTGCAAATCATTGCGAAAAATTTATAAGCGTTTTCGAAGGTAACATTTGCGAAAAATTGGCCCTAAGTAGCGGGGTGTTGCAGGAGCCATTGTACCATATGTTCAACTCCCTGAAGCATTGGGGTAAGTCGGCCCTCAGGATCTGTTGTGAGAATGAATGTTTCTTCGCCCCTCTGCTCTTCTTTCCCCCGACTCGAGCCTGCAAGTCGCGGACCTGGGCCATCAATTGTTCTAACGTCTCATCTCTTGCTTGCGGGTTGATGTTTCGAATGGAAGACGCCTCCTCGTCCATCCCACTGTTTTGTTGTTCGTTCGATTGAGCTTGCTGTTCGACACGAGGTTGTTGCTCAACCCGCGGGTCCTGCTCGACTCGGGAGTTCTGCTCGACCCGCGGGTTCTGCTCGACTCGACCCACTTGTTTCATCTAGGTAGCCACAGGTTCAACAATCATCTTTTGCATCTCGGTCCTCGTCATCGTCAATGTTTGCTCCTCGATGCGGGGTTGTGTTTGCGTCTGCTCCGGCACCTTTTGAATTAGCTTCCCCTCACGTCGAGACATCTCCATTGGCCCTTTTTCTCCCACTCCTGAATTGGGATTCAGCGCGTGATTTGTCCCTCCATGGCTCAATACCTGGATCTTCACTCCAGGCAGAGTAATGGGTGTTTCTCCACCCAGATTCATCCCCGGCGGTGGAAGTCCTCCAAATGGTGGTAGCCCCAACATATGCATCACTGGTGGTCTAGGGGTGAACACTGGTTGTGGCCTCCTGTCCGTCTAAGCTCCCCTAAACTCCTCATTCAAGTTCCTTTGCAAACCCTCCTTCTCAGCCATCGGAAAACAGATCGGAGCTAGGTGCAAAGCTCTTGTTTCCTTTAAGAACTCCCCACAGACAGCGCCAAAATGATGGGTCTACCCCCAGATCTAGAGTGAACCGGAGGTAATGAGCTCAGATCTGCCTGAATCGCCTTCGAACCGTTGCTAGACCGCAACAACACCTGCAAGAACTCAACGCCAGAAGTGTTTCCGGCGTAGAGCCTCCGACGCTCAAGTCAGTATGTGAAAGAGATGAAGAAGAAGAGCTGCTCTGAGAGATAAGCAGCAGCTATAGAGGAGAGTGTGGAATGAATGGAAGTTAGGGTTTAGGGTTACCTCACCTTCTTTATATAGGAGGAAACACTTACTTGAGGTACCCAAAATGCCCTGGTCGGTTTACCTGAAAGGTCTAAACTGCCCTGGTCGATTCGTCTCCCCTTGTTGTTGAGTCATGACAAGATTCCTCCTTATCCAGTTAGAAGATAAGAGGCTTCAAGAGATATCATGTGTATTGAATCGTCAGTGCGTCTCACGCCTCGAGGTACGAGAAGTCGACCTTGAGTACTGGGAGGTTGTCTTAGGATTATCTGAATATTCGGAGGCTACGCTATTGTTGTTCTTCTTAGGTAGAAGTCGACTATTGGGAGTCGACTGTGTGAGGTCGACTTCTGGGAGTCGTCTTGCATGGATTCCGCCTTCTCTCGCGGTCGTTCCGTGAAGAATCAACTTTTGCGGAAGTCGATTTAAGTATGTCGACAGGAGTATGTCGACGTGTGGACGGTCTGAGTAATTATCCGGTCGAGTGAAGGGTTTTTGGGCCGGTATATCATTACATGGCTATATCAGAGTCGTTTTGAATGACTTTGGAACTAGAAAGAGAAGTCGCAAATGCATGGAGAATGAGTTTGACAATGAACATGTGGAATGATGTTGGAAATATTTGATGTATTGTTCATTTTATTTTTGTTTTATTTTTATTTTTCTGCTTTCTATTGCACTCTTTTGCTTTGACTGTTGAATGTTTTTCATTTTTTTTTTTGCCTTGTCGAGATCGTTTGTTATAAATTGTTTCTCACTTGTCTTCATTCTTGCTTAATGGATAGTGCTTAATGTCATTAAATATTTTAAATTAATATTATAATTTTTAATTACTAATTTGACTTTATTGGTACTAGTTATCATGCACAAATTTTATTATGAGTATTTCATACAAATTTATTAATTGTTATACGAAAGTCTTGAAAGTCCCAAAAAGTTCACATTGAAAGTCTTAAAAAGTCTCCATAACAAATCTCATAAAATCCACAAAAGTCATTAAAAGTTGCATAAAGTCTTCAAAAGTCATCTATTTTAAAAAGTCTTAAAAGGTTCCTAAAAGTCCTAATTGAATACACCCATTACAACTTATTTGACAACTGCCTACGTGAAAAAAACTTACTTACTTTATTATTAAATTATTAATGTATAGAAAAAATAATAAAACACTCACTGTAACACGAGAGAGAAGAAAAAAACTNGCAAAAAAAAAAAAACCTAGTTCGAGAGAGAAACAAATTCCAGTTATCGAAAACAATCAATCCAAAATAATCTGTACAATTTCATGCTACAAATCCTTGCGTGGTACTTTTTTTTCTTGTAGAGAAATATGACAAGAAACGACACAGGTATAATATCATTCATGGTTTTTTTTTCCCAGATTTTGTGGTAATTGATTGATTGTTTTTTGGTTTATTCCATTCATGGTTTTTTTTTTCCACAATTTTTTGGCAATTGATTGTTTTTTGGTTTATTCGATGTTTTTTTTTTCAGATTTATTAGAATTGTTTTATCTTATAATAATTCTCATCTTGTAGGAAATCAAGTTTCTGGGCTCAATTGCACATTGGTGAAGAATGAGTGTCTGGAAGGTAATGAGATAGCTACAAGTGATGTTACTGAATTTGCACGTTGGGTTGCCCAATGAAGATGAAAAATATATGCCAGTGATTGGAATGAAGTTTGAAAATTATGACAATGTGTTTGAACTTTACAAAAAGTATGCCGCTCATGTGGGTTTTCCAGTTAGAAAGAGAAGTTCCAGGAAAGACGAATACGGTACCATAAAAAATGCAACGTTTACTTATAGTCGGGAAGGACAAAGAATTAAATCAACAGCTGCTTCTTTCAAACCACACCAAAATATGGGTGTGAAGCTCGGTTGACATCTTGTTCGGATATTACAGGGACATGATAAATTACAGGTGTCCATCTCGAGCATAATCATGCTATAAGTCCCTCCAAATCAAGATTATATTGTTGTCATCCACAGTTAAGCACCAATATTAAACGACTGAGGTGAATGACGTAGCTGGAATACCTTGACATAAAAGCTTTTATTTTGCTGTTGTAGAGGCTAGTGGGTACGAAAAGATGTCATTTATTGAGAAGGACTGTCGAAATTATATTGCTAAGGTTCGGCATTTGAGACTCGGAGAAGTGCATGTAGCTGCAATTCATATATTAATTATTATAAATATGTACTCTTTTTATTTTTAAAACTTTATAAATTTTTTATTTGTATTTGTACATTATTTTTATATATGATCTACCAAAATAATCATATTTTAACGATATTCGATTTGACTCATATTGCATATATAAAATAAAAAATAATTTTATCTACATTTATAAATAATATCAATTTTATTATCAACTCAATTAAAAAAATATCTTATACAAAATTAAATTATTTTATAAAAAGAATAAATCTCATTCATTATTACACCATATAATAATCATTTTATTTTTTTCCCCCAAATTTTGGATAAAATTACATAAAATAAATTTTAAGAAATATTATAAAATACTATTTCTCAATTTAAATAGATTATATAAAAAATTTAATATTATGTTATTTAAAATAGTATATATAAAAGATTATCATAATTAAATATAAAAAAATAATTTTGTATTTCATAAAGTCAGAAAATAATACATTTCTATGTAAATCCTAAATTATTAATTATATAAATTTAAAATATTGGAAAAAATAATAAACGTTACACACTGACTCTATAAATATTAATATAATCACAATACAACAATATTTATTTTGTTAAAAGCAAATGAATCAAATATATAAAGTTGTAAATAATATCAGTTTTAAACATATATAATTTTAAACATATAAAAATATATTTTTGACAAATTTAGTGTAAAAATACGGACACCATTTGAATTAATTATCTTTTTGTTCGTGATTTATTGTTGTTGAATATTCATTATACTTAATTTCACAATAAAAATGTAAATTATTTAATTTTTATTGTACATATATTAATATATTTAAGCATCTATGTAGTACACGAATATTGTACTAGTTTATATATAAAACGAAATATCAATCCATTCGGTTGTACTGTCTTGTCCGACTTTCAAAACAATAGGCATATCATGATTGATATTATTTATAAAACATATTTAATCTTTAATACAATTGTAATATTAATTTTCGTACATCGAGTCACGTGNGGAATTTCATCATAAGAATTAATTCTAAAAATCACCATCTTTTCAGAATTTGTAATTTTTTTTTCCGGAACGATAGAGAATATTATAGATCAAAACGCACAAATGTGCGAAGGTACAACCCCTAGATGAATAATACAGCCAAAAACTGAATAAACTAGGAGGACATATCAGAAGACCGCCTAGAACTGACACTAGCAATGGTAGAAATCAAAAACAAGACTCACGACATGACAGACACTAAAAAAACTACAATGCTCCCAATAGAAGAATAAACAGAAAACGATTCAAAAGAGATAATAGGCACACAGAGGTGAAGGACCCAAACAAAAAACACAAATCCTAAACAAACAACTAAACAAAGACCACACAAAAGCAAAACAAAAGAAAAAACGAGCCCTTCCACAGCAAGTTTACAAGTTCGAGCCAGCGGAGCAACAGTCGACCCCAAAGAAAAACCCGCTGCCCGAGGTACAGCTCCCGAAACTGTCGGAACCGCCTAACTAAAGCCAAACTCGAGCCACGAACCGATCCCGGAACCAACTCGGACCCCTGCTGGAGAACCCTAACCTCGCTCCCCACACACCATTACTTCAACACCAACGAACACCTTTAGTCATGGCTGCAGCAACACCCTTAAACGGATCCCACTAGAATCCGAGGGGGAAAGGGGGGAAAAGAGGTGCCTCTGCCCGGGCAGCCCCATCGCGAACAACGCAAGCACCCGAGCCACGGCCGGCCTCCGATGCGACCCACCGCCAAGTACCACAACAACTCCAGGGAGGCGAACGACAAAAAGCCACGAACCGGCGCCGGAAGCGGCAAAAACCAGCCGCGAAAGCCCGTCCGCTACCACCGGATATGGGCTTACTCAGATGGGCGTACATCCAGACCGATGTCGTGTGGCAAGAGCCGACCGCCGGCAATAGGTCTGGCTACCGCTGAGGAAGGCAACAGGAAGTAGGAAGGGAGAGCGCGGCGGCGGATGAGCGGATGATGAGATAATGGGAATTAGGAATTCGAAGTTGTAATTATCGAAATTTTATATTATTATTATTATTATTATTATTATTATTATTATTATTATTGTTGTTGTTGTTGTTGTTGTTGTTGTTGTTGTTATTATTATTTTTTTTTATTTTTTTTTGCATTAGTTCACCATATCACATTAATGATAAAATATTGTCTTGCACTTTTTTTTGGTTAATTAAGATAAAAATATGTTGTTGTATGAAACAACTCAAATAAACAAAAGCAAGGTGTAATTAAAGGAAAGTAATGTAAATTTTTGGATTATTTCTATATTTTAACAGTACAGGGAGTCGGTTCTTGTGTATAACTGAGCTATTTTGTTTGTCTATGCACAATGTGCGTCCAAAATATCCCCGTACAATCATAAATTCTGTTATTTATAGGGCGACGGATTTGACTTTTCATATGAGGTAGATAAGATTGCATTTAATGTCGAGCTGCTTTAATTAAGCGGTCTGTAAGGCGATGGGGGGACAACAATGATTGTATTTTTACTAGATGGTCTAATCAGGAGCTCACTTTATCACCTGCTTTGGGATCCAGTCATCTCAGATCTCGGTTTGAGTGGATAATCTTCAAAAAAGAATGTTCGCGAGGTCGGTTTATTTGTCTTTTGTGTGAAGTCGGTTTATTGAATAGGTCGGTTACTTTCTGGATGTCCGAGATCGGTTGTCGTTTATTTGCACCGAGTTGGGCTAAGTTAGACACTGAAAATTAATCTTGGAGAACCATTTAAAAGATAATATCATTAAACCTTCCTTTAATCTCGAATCATCAAGTCGGTTGTCAACAGAGAAGCCCCCGACATTAGTAGGTATTTTGAGCTGAAATGGCTGCTGATGTTGCCAGTATTGTTTAGCAAATTCAACTTGATCTTTTCCGACATGTTTATGATGACCGACATCTTCTTTTGTAACCGATATGCGACCACTTGGTGTTGTCAATCTTTTATTGATGAAGGATGAAAGCCATATAATGGCTCTGTAGACGTGGCAGTTCTCATAAGACGTGTCTGTATTTAATGGGTGCAATGAATAGAAAAAATAGGGTGACACGGCGTCTCGAGACTGGTCCACGTATATTAATGATCATTGAAACGTTACGCCGTTTGAGGACACGTTTGTTATACGCGCCGATTCTCAATCGTTAATCGATTATATTCCGCAGATTATAAATTTGGGTCGGTTTCAATTGCGAAGAGTTTTTACCTTTAATTTCTGAATTCTTCATCTTCTGCTTTGTCTTGTCTTTAAAGTCTTCGAATTTCTTTCTAATAATCATCCTTTCAGTCGTCCTTCTCATCTTTTCAAGTTTAGGGCATCGAGGTATTCAGTAAGATTTTGCCCTAATTTTCGATTTTCTGTTCTTGTCAATTGAAATTTTCTCGTTCTATTTTGTTTGAGAGAAATGGTTTCGCAAGCCGAACCTAGCAGCAGTCGTATGATTTTCGATATCAGAATTTTCACCGATGAGGATTTGGAATTGCCTCTTGAATATTATCGGTGGGATCTGTGCTTGTTGAGACCCTTAACTTAAACAGAGATAACATCGAAGGTGACCGATAGTTGAAGACAATGCTATGTCACTTGCGGAGTATTGGAGATGTTCTGCACGTCGGTGGCCCGAGGCTATTGACGAGAATCGAGATGAACCAAGTATTTTAACTAATGCCGACGTCGTACTCCTCCGCGAAAAAGTTCAGGTTCCTTCAACCGTAAGGATATTTGCCTCTTATCGAGGAGAAAGAATTACATGTCCTCCACCAGGATCTGTTGGTATATTTGCTGATTCTTTGAAGTCGGGGTTGAGATTTCCACTCCCCGTATTGATTACCAACTTTCTACGTGATTGGGGTCTCGGTTTATGCCAGATTGCACCAAATAGTTGGAAGAGAATTATTGGACTTATGGTCCTTTTGAAGGAGAAGAAGTGGGACATGCCAACTGTTGAAGAGATGAGGTGTCTTTTCACTTTTAAGAGGTGTGCCGACAGACAAGTTGTTGACCCATTAATTTGCTTTTCTTGCTCGGGGAAGCCTCAGGGAGGATTGAAAGTCGGTGATTTAATTACTGAGATTACGGATTCTCTTCATGGTTTTCAAGAAGAGTGGTTGTGGGTTGGCGGAGATTGGCAAACTCTGGATTTTTCTAAACCTTTGATTAATGGGATGTCCATCCCAATTGATGTTAATTCCGCATATTGTAAGTCTTTAAATTCTTTACACCGAGTTATTCTGACTCTTTTTTATTTTTTGTACTAACAGGTCAACACTTTTACTGTTTGCAACCCGTAGACCAAAGGAGCCAAAACTCAGTGAAGAGTTGAAAGATAGGATAACCGAGTTATTTAAATTGAAGAAAGAGCAGTGTGGCTTCAAACTCGTTCTGAAAAACTCAAGATTAGAAGTTGTTGGCCTTTGTCCTCGTATCTATGATCCTTATTTTGATCCAGGTAATTTTTAATCAGAAATGTTTAACTTATTTTCTTCTGAAGTCGAGTAATCACATAACTTGAGTTTTATTTCTTATTTGCAGTGTATTATCCACTCCTTGGAGTTCTCGGATTCAAGACTGTGAAGGACGCTAAAGTTTTTCGCCAGAAATGTCCAAATCTTAATCTTCGAAAGCAAAGAGCAGCGTCTATCCGAGATGGGTCGCAAGAGATTAGTGAAGTCGTTTTTGAAGAATCCGATTATGAGGCCCGATGCTGATGTCGGAGATGGTGCGACGTCGGGGGCTGCTATCGAAATCGTGCAGCCGAATCCTTTAACTGTAGCATTTACGGGTTTTATTGCTGCTATAGCTTAATCAGGCTGATCCATAGCCTGAGAAGTCTGTTGAAATTATTGAGCCTGAGATTCAGCTTGTTGCTCCGGAGTCCTGAGAAATTGTTGAGCTCGAGAAAGAGACAGGTGAAACACTTGAAATCCAACCAAGAAGGATTTTAAGAAAGAGGTCGGCTGAGGATCCTCCTGAGACCAGATCAAAGAAGAAGCATGATGTCAGCCATCCTGAGAAGAAGAAGAAGAAGAAGAAGAAGAAGAAGAAGAAGAAGAAGAAGAAGAAGAAGAAGAAGAAGAAGAAGAAACCTCTTGTTGACAGGTCCTTCTTGAAGATAGATGAAGAACGGGCTGAGAATTTCAGACAGCCCAGAGAGTCGGTTGAAAAATGGTTCTCAACCTTTGAGTCGGTTGAAATTCCAAATATTCCATGTGACACCGAGTTGCCGAGCCATGTAATTGATGCCGCTCGGGTTCTAATGATGGCATGGGATCCGAGAACCGAAATTGGTGTTTCTTCAATGTCGAGTGTTTATAAGTTTAACTATGCTAAAGCATGTCTCGGCCGTGCACTTGTCAGTTTAATTACGGCCGAGGATGACTTTAGATTGAATGCAGCCCAAGTTGAAGAAAAGAAGCACACTTTGGCTCTCCGAGATGGAACAATCGCTTCTTTGAAGGAGGAAGCTGTCACTAATGAAGCAACTTTGAAAGTGAAGATTACCGAGCAAGATGAGCAGCTTGGAATTGCTCAAGGGGAGATTGAGGTTTTAAGGACTGAGAAAGAAGGCCTTGACGTTGAAGTGCTTAGATTGGCAAGTTAAGAGATTGCATCCGAGCAGCGTGTCAAGACACTCGAAGATCAACTTTCTTGGTGCGAAGAGTTGGTTCGCAAAGAGCGTGAAGCTCATGAGCATAATCGGAACAGTCGTTCCGAAGTTGAAGAGTTGCTACTGAAGAGTCGAGAGGCTCATCGTGCCGACCTCACCAGGCTTCAACAAGAAAAAATTGAATTTGCTGAAGAGAAATATAATGATGGGTTTTGAGCTGATAAAATACTCGGAGCTGATGTTATTAAGGAAACAATTGTTGTTGAATCTGATTCTGATGATGAGGACCGAGAGCTCGAGATGAATACTTGTTTGAATCTCCGCTGGGTAATCGAGCGATTTGATGAAGGCCTCTACGACATTGATGATCTGAGGATTTTCCTTCTTCGCATGCTTGGGCAGCACAACTTCAGGTCGGATATCAAGACAATGCATATTGATGCCGACGAGGATGAGAAGGAATTTTGCGAGTGGCTCCTCACTAGTGTGGGTGCTCAAATGGAGAACCCTGATCTTCCTCTGTTGAGTAAAGAAAGAGAATCTCGTCTTCGTCGGTCCTTTGTCAATATGCTATTAGAGGTCGAGAATGATAAAAGAGCTGAGCTCAACGGTGTTTATGTGAAAACGTTTGCCGAAGTCACCATAGAGGAAGAGATTTCAAATATGACTCCCGAGCAGATTCAAAGGGCGGTATTAGCTTTTGCCGAGGGTAAAGTTCGAGAGTTGACTCAAGAAGTAGATCAACCGGTTGTTGCTGAGGTACAAGGAGTCACTGAAGATGATCCAATTTATGAGCGCATCCCGGTTACTGATGCAGAAATTGAAAATGCTGCCAGGGCTGAAGAAGATAAAGTCTTGGAAGCAATAGGCAAGGGAATGCTCGAGCAGCTCGAAAAAGAAGATGTTGAGGCCTTAGTAAAGGCTGCCGAGAAGAGAAGTGATGGCGCTGGGACTTCAAAGAAGGCGGATGATGATGCAGCGTCGTCAACTTAATTCCTGTTTTTCTATTTTTTCTGCTTTTTTGAAAATTTTCTGAAGTGTGCCGGTATGTCGGTACACTTAGTACTTTGATTTGAAGCTTTTGTTTTCAAGTAGTTGTAATAGATTTGAACAAGTTTGCCCATGAATGAACAATTTATTGTTTGTCTTTATCCATTCATAGGTTTTTTTTTTTTTGTTGCATGTGTATTGAGCTCGAGATAAGTATCATGATTTTTGGAAATTATTTTACTTTAACTCGGAACACGATATATTTGAAATATCCAACATTATTTTAATAAGTGTGATAATGTCGGATTTTATATGTTTCAAGAAGTTAATAATAATTTTTATCGTCTTGACCGAGTTAAAGTATGTAGAATAATTTTAATGGACTTACCCGGTTTCCAAGCTCGATCAATACTTTATGGAACGTCGGTATTTTTAGTTTCCGACTAGTATACTCAGCATTTTATTTATTTTGCTGAATTTTTAAAGTTTTCGAACCTCGGCAAAGTTCAATTATTATGGAACGGGCCCCACCAACTTGTTTTATTGATGGTCGGTGTAAAGATGGATTTTACCCTTTCCAAATCATCTTCAGGATATGGTTTCAATAAAGGTTTTAATCCACCTGATTGAAGAGTTCTAAAATAGGCCCTTAACCTTCCCAAGCTGCAAAACTTGGTTTTATGAAGGCAATTGTTTAGCCGAAAGGGTATTTAACTTTCCCTTACCGAACAAATGAGTTCGGTTTAGTTTAAAGTAAAAATTTAAAATAAGGATATCAACCCTTCCAAGCTAAAAAACTTAGTATAATAAAGGTTTTTATCCTACCAAGCTAAAGAACTCGATAAAATTTTTGAATGACTCAATAGCACACAATTTTCTTCTTTTCGTCAAAAAAGTGTACAGAGCCATATTTACATTATTGAAAGTACTTCTTGAGATAGACAACATTCCAGGGATATTGCAGGGGAGTTCCATCTGAACGTTCAAGTCGGTAGGCGCCTTTTGGAAGTACTTGAATTATTTTAAATGGTCCTTCCCACTTCGTTTTTAAAGGCCCCGAATTTGCTCTAGTAATTCTTTTAAGAACCAATTCACCGACTTGGAACATGCGAAGTTTATTTTTGCGTTGGCGTATTTCTCACTTCTTTGTTTGTAAGCTGCATTTTTTAGTTCGGCCATCAAGCGTATTTCATCTATGAGATCGAGGTTGCTCCTGAAATTTTTCGAGCTGGATTCATCATGAAAGTTTTTGATTCGGTATGTTGGAGATCCGAGTTCAACAGGGATAATTGCATCTGATCTATAAGTCAAAGAGAACAGTGTTTCTCCTGTTGTTGTGCAAAGAGTTGTTCGATATGCCCATAAAACATTAAGCAACTCATCAGGCCATGCCCCTTTTGCAGCATCAAGTCGGGTTTTCAAGCCATTCCTAATTATCTTGTTCACAGCTTCAACTTGTCCGTTGGATTGTGGATGATATGTGAAGAAAAGAAGTGTTTAATCTTATAATCTTCACAAAAAACTTCAAGTCTTTTTCCTTCGAACTGTCGGCCATTATCAGTTATAATGTAACTCGGTATTCCAAACCGACATACGATCGATTACCAGATAAAGTCAATGACTTTTTGTTCAGTGATGGTTGCTAAAGGTTCAGCTTCAGCCCATTTAGTAAAGTAGTCTACAGCAACAATGGCAAACTTGACTCCTCCTTTACCAGTTGGGAGTGGTCCAATTAGATCAATTACCCATCTTGCAAATGGCCATGGACAGTAGATGGATTTGAGTGATTCTGGGGATTGATTTATGTTGGGTGCAAATATTTGGCACTTTGCACATTTTCGAACCCAACTGATCGAATCCTACTTCAAGGTCGGCCAATAATATCCTTGTCGAATGATCTTGTAAGCTAAGGCTCGTGCTCCATTATGATTTCCGCATATGCCTTCATGGACTTCTTCGAGCACATACTTTGATTCTTGTTCAGTCAAACATTAAGTAAAGGAACAGAATATCCTTGTTTGTAAAGAATTCCATTATCTAGAGTAAACCAAGCTGCTCGGATACGAAGAGACCGAGCTTCTTTAGGATCCTGCGGTAAGGCCCCATTTTCCAAGTAAGTTATAATCGGTGTCATCCAAGTCGGATTTTTCTGCAATTCAGCATTCATGGCTTCATTGATTGAAGTAGATGGTAACTTTTGTTGACCGACTTGAATATACTCGACATTTTCCATTCCAGTACTTGATGCAAGTCTAGAAAGTGCGTCAGCTGGGATATTTTGAGAACGGGGAATATGCTCCAATTGTATATCAAACTTGGACATCTTCTGTTTTGTAAGCGTCAAGTATGGCGCCAACCGAGGTTCCTTGACTTCGAATTCTCCGAGGATTTTGTTGTGTAATATTTTGTGGTGGGATAATTTTGTAGCTGAGTTATCCGGACTCGGGTCGTCTCTCAAAGGAAGACGGTTCAGAGCTTCGTTTGCTAGTTAGTTGTCCAAAACACAATAATAGAAAATAAAATCCTAAACACTATAATTCAATTTGCTGGTTTGGATTGATTATCAACTAAGGTATAACATGAAATATAAAGCTATCCAAGAAATATAAATGTCACAATTCAAAGAGAGATAAATGAGCTAGGGTATCGGGGACAATCGTTTCCGGTTCTACACACATTTATCGGCAATCCATAACGCGATTAAAAGACTTGACTAATTAACTCATTTAGCGGTTTAACCTCAATAACTCTTCGTAACATGCGGATAAACATAAACGAGCAAATTAATGAAATAATTAAAACATAGACAATATGTCTCTGAACATGTCTACTCTAAACGAGCCAAGTTCCACCAATTTCTCCCCTCTCGGTTTTAAAATCGATTAATTCTACGACTCTTCCCCTTTCAATTCTAAAAGTCGCTAATTCGATTAGAAGGTGTTTAATCAACTAATCATGCAGAATCAACAAACTGAAACTTAATAAATCAATATTCAATCGTGCAAAATCGAAGTGTCACTCTTCGATTATATCAATAAATTTTACTAAGTGTCACTCTTAGGTTATACCGAATTATCAAGCATGATTTTATCAATTCCAAATTAAAACAACTCGCAAAGATTGAACTATCGTCATGCACATAAACGAGAATAAACCTGAATGATTATCCCCTAACCCTAGCTAGAGGATTAGCTACTCATACCAATTTCAACACAAACATTCATTTCTCCTAAATTAACCATGTTGCATGATTTAATTCAAAGAGAAAATAAACTTACAATTCAAGCTCCAAGTGTTGAGTTTAAATACAAGCTTCATCCAAAAGACAAAATGAGGAAAATGAAGAAGAGAATAAGAATACAAGAAGAAGAAAAGAAGAAAAATGAGGAAGAGAGGGAGAAGAGGGGAGATCCCCTCTATGGATTTGTGTTCTTTCTCTTCAAACATTGTCACCCTTTTATAGCTATTTCCTCCCCCATTTTCCTCCACAAATTCTTCCACAAAACATGCTAAAGTGTCCCCAAAATATGGAAGTGGAGAGTGGCTCAAAACATGGAACAAACATTGAGGAGATCATGGAGGAAATCATGGAAAGAGGCTCACAATATGGAGAAAAAATGGCTCAAAACATGTTCCACATTGATCCTAAGGCCCACCTCCCTTGAAAAGCTCGAGAAAATGCATTTTTTCATGAAAAAC
Source organism: Striga asiatica (assembly GCA_008636005.1). Taxonomy (NCBI): domain Eukaryota; kingdom Viridiplantae; phylum Streptophyta; class Magnoliopsida; order Lamiales; family Orobanchaceae; genus Striga; species Striga asiatica. The sequence continues at coordinate 1,777,745 of BKCP01012736.1, forward strand.
ATACCTTAGCGTCGCTAAGGCCGGAAGGCTGGAAGCCTCTGGCGTCGCTAAGGTTCCTTATTCCTTAGCGCCGCTAAGGAAGGCTGGGTGAGCGACTTTGCGTTTTGGGCTCGTCCGAACTCGGAATTGAGTTCTGTTTTTTCCTACGTGTCGCTAACGAACCCCTCTATTCAATGATGCTTGCATGGATAAATTATTCATGAAAACATGTTCTTCCAAAGCTTTTGACTTGAAGGTGGCGGCTTCCGTGCGCGACTTCACATATCGGGCCCGTCCGGACTCGTACGAACTCGAAATCGAGTTTCGCTTTTTCTTATATATCGCCAACGAACCCATCTATCTAACCATGATTTCCCGGCCCGTTTTCTAGCTAAATCTATTCCTCACGGGCTTCTGACCTGCACACAAAAACAAGAAGAAAAACGTAGAAAACCAACAAAATATACGAAAAATACATAAAAAGCCAAAATAGAGCAAAACACACAATAAACTACAAAACGAACTAAAAACTAATAAAAAGACCTAAAAACGGGGGAATAAGAACGACAAAACAGTAACGAAAAACATAACAAAAATGGTCACAACAGATTTGATTTACAAGCAACTATGAATCAGAGAATACTTTGAGCTTGGTAATGTTTATGGACTCCGCCATATTCAATCCAGAAATCAAAGCTTCATATTCAGCTTCATGGTTTGTAACTGGAAATAAAAATCTGACAGAATGGCAAAACATCTTGTTGTTAGGATCAACTAAGACAATGCCTCCACCAACTCGGTGCTGGGTTGATGAGCCATCTACATACAATGTCCATGAATGGTCTTCATTTATTTCTTCAATTGCGGGAGTGAACTCGGCAATGAAATCAGAGAGGACTTGTGTTTTGATAGCAGTTCTTAGTTTATAATGAATATCATACTGTCCGAGCTCAATTGCCCATTTAACCATCCTGCCTGAAGTATCAGGTCGGTGAAGGATTGGTCTTAATGGATAAGAGGTGAGCACAGTTATTGAGTGCTCTTGGAAGTAAGGTCAGAATTTCCGAGCTGCAGTAACTAAAGCATAAGCCAGCTTCTCCATAGGTGGGTACCGCAACTCGGCTTCGTGTAATGCTTTGCTGATATAATAAACGAGATATTGTTGGTGTCCTTCTTCTCGGATAAGGACAACGCTAATAGCAACGTCACTTACTCCCAAATATAGAAACAACATTTCATCTGAAACCGGCTTCTGCAAAGTTGGTGGTTGTGTAAGTGCTTCTTTAATATTAACCAAAGTCTGTTGACACCCTTTGGTCCATTCGAAGTGTTTCCATTTCTTTATGGATTCGAAGAAAGGTTTACAACGATCTGTTGATTTTTATATGAATCTGTTCAGGCCAGCAAGTCGGCCAGTAAGAGCTTGAACACCTTTAACCAATGAGGGGGGTGTTAAGTTGAGGATAGCCTTTATCTTCAAGGGATTAGCTTCAATTCCACGTTGAGTGACAATATAGCCCAAAAATTTGCCCGAGCCGACTCCAAAAGTGCACTTTTTTGGATATAACACCATAGAGTAATCTCTAAGGATGTTGAACATCTCTTGCAAATGATTTATGTGATCGGCAGCGTGCACCATCTCATCAACATAAACTTCCATTGTATGTCCGATGATTTGGCAAACATTTTGTTGACAAGCCTTTGATATGTGGCCTTATCATTCTTGAGACCAAACGGCATCATAGTATAACAGTATAGACCTCGGGCAGAATAAAACGAAGTATGTTCTGCTTCTTTAGGATCTATTGGAATTTGATTGTAACCCGAGTACGCGTCCATGAAGCTCATTAATTCGTGTCCAGAGGTGGCGTCGACCATATAATCGATGTGAGGCAGTGAATAACTGTCCTTAGGACATGCCTTATTTAAGTCGAAAAAGTCAATACAAAGTCGCCACATACCGTTGCTTTTCTTGACTAGAACAGGGTTGGATACCCAAGTCGGGTATTTGGTTTCCGGAATGAATTTATTGTCAATAAGCTTTTTAACTTCTTCTTCAAGGGATTTTTTTGGGTCAGGACCGAGCTTGCGTCTCTTTTGGATGACAAGTTTTACTGCTGCATCCAAATTAAGTCGGTGACTGGCCACCTTAGGGTCAATACCCTTTCTATCTTCATGTTTCCAAGTAAATACATCAGAGTTTGCTTGGAGGAACTGAATAAGTTGAGTCCGTATAGGCTCTCGAATATTGACCCCAATTCGCAGTGGTTTGTCACAGATTGGTTCGTCAATGAAGATCGTTTCGATTTTTTCAGATGGTTCTGCTCGGTCGGTTTTACTCCTCTCTTTAAATTGAGTGCGAGGATCAAGTTCATCCTTTTCATTCATAGGTTCTTTCCCAGGACGTCGTCCGCGATCTTGGGTTAAGTCATCTTGTGACTCTTCTTTCGAGTTCATCATGAGCTCGGAATGCCCTTCTTCCATATCGGTCTTATCGAATACCGTGTTGTCAGATGATTGTAAATCTTCAAATACTTTCTTTGAATCTTCAACATTTTTCTCCGCATCATTCGTCATATGAATCATTGGAGAGGGTTCAATCCATGGTTTTGTCCACACCATTCCTCAGGCCTCATATTGGTCACCATAATGTGTTCCTTCTCCATTGTTCATGGGAAATTTAGGAGCATGATGAAAGATCGAAACAGCTACACGAAGTTTGTACAGGGCAGTTCTTCCCACGATGGCATTATACTCGTTCTTGAGGTCCATCACTTTAAATGTTTCCATAATGACTTTTGAAGCTTGTCCAGAAATTCCGAACCGAATTGGCATGGTAATTTCACCAAGAGTTGGTGTAATGGTTCCATTGAAACCTTGAACTTGATCTTTGCAAGGTTTAAGCTCAGAGGGATCAATTCCCATTTGTTCAAATGTGTGGAGCATTAGAATACTCGAATAAGCACCCGTTTCCACCATTATTCTATGTACGGGCATTCCGCAGATGGGTGCGGTGATGCAAGCGGATCAGAATGTGGGTGTGCGAAATAGCTTGTGTCATCCACGTTGAAAGTGATAGGACAATTATTTCGAGCATTCATTTTATCTCGGAGGTCGGTTGTTAATACAACTTTACCCGAGTTATACGCTTGTCGAGCATATGCCTTCACTTGCCGACATGATTCATTCAATTCTCCACTACTATTATTAACTCGTGGAATATTACGAAAACTAAGAGGACTGGAAAAATTGCTTCTCTTAGATGTTCCAATATTTATTGAAGATGAAGTTTTGTTCTCCTCCAAGGTAAGCATAAAGACCTTTTTATCTCATTGTCTTATTCTTTTTGGATTTATGGGTCGATCATCATCTTCTTCATCGTCTGGGAACTCTTGTGTTCTCCCTTTTCTATTGAAATCAGTATTTTTCGTAAATCATTGGACTTGAGGATGTCCAATGACCTTAACAAGGCAGAAATTATACCCAAGCATTCATCAGTATCATGTCCTACCAACTTATGATATGAACAATATCTTATTTTGTCAAATTTATCTTCAAGAGTCTTCACAGGTCGGGGTTCAGGAAGAATTCCTTTTCCTTTGAGTTCTTCAAATATGGTTGCAGCCCCAGCCGCGTAAACTGTTTGGTAACTTGACTTTACATCATTAAAATACTTGGCTTTGGCTTCCTTCACTTCGGGATCATTTGGATTCCCTCCAAACCGAGATTTATTTTGTTTATTCCCGAAAGGTTTGTTTTTCTTTTTCTTCTTCGTTTCTTGTTCCAATTTCGACTTGCTAGAGGAAAAGTTGAAATTGGAAACTGACATCGATTCTTCAGCAATGATATGCTGTTGAGCCCGAGCTAAAAATTCCTGAAATGAGCTCGGTTTATTCTGACATATACTCCAGCGAAACAGAGAATTTGGCTTTAAACCTGCAATAGTAGTAACCAACAACGTCTCTCGGTGACATTGCTCTATATTTTGAACTCGTTCGTTGAAATGTGCGATATAATCTTTAACACTCTTGTCATCTTTTCGCACAATATTAACAATTGATTCTTTTGGGGATCAAAGATACTCGGTCCCCAATAAAATGAGATCGGAAAGCCGTTCTCAGTTGCTGCCATTTCCAGATTGAACAACGAGGTAAAGAATGATACCACTTTTGAGCCCGAGGTCCTAGAGTTAACGAAAACATACAACACCTCAGCGTATCAGTTGCTCCATGAAGGTCCATCCATGAGGTATATTAACCGACATGCGCATCTGGATCCGAGGTACCATCATAAAGACCTATCTGAGGAACCTTAATTTTTCCAGATAATGGTTCCATTGTAAGTTGAGGAGCCAATGGAGTTTCTGCCTCCAGATAAACATCATTCGAGGTGGAGGCTCTTCTGTGAGATTCTCCATAGGTTCTTTTCCGAGTCTCTAATTCCGCAATTCTTTTTCGTAAGATTTCCAGCTCAACCGACTCATGCCTGAGGCGATTTCTCCCAATAGTATGGCGTAAGTCGGAACGCCTGGTTGGTTGTAAAGTCGTCGGTGATGGTGGCACCGGTCGTTGATGACGATGTCCTGAGTGACTTCAGCAGTTATTTCAGGTTGATTACCTTCTAGTTGATTATTAATGGCAAGAATTTCGTTGTGACCTTGAATTGCCGTCTCTCTTTGCAATGTTTGAGTTCGTGGTTGTGAAGTTGCATGAGAAGCAATAGCATGAGTGTTATTTTCTTGAACCGGCGGCGTTTGTTGCCTTATTGGATTATTTTGAACAGTTGTTTGACCAGGAACAAGAACAAATGGCCCTTGTCTTGTTTGTGCCATGGAATCAGAAAGATTCCTTATAAACTCCGGATCTTGGAATAAAACAGAGTAGTCCAGAGTCATGGAAGGAGCAGTTATTCCTCCAGTTAATTGAACAGGGTTGCGATTGGTTCCAGCTTCCGGATTTCTGTCTCGTCGACCAGAACTTGCCATAATAGTTGTTATGAAACTTGCTTGGCAGAGATATGTGTTTCGTGTATAGAATATCGAAGTTTAACCTCAAATAACTTATGAGGCCCTCCTTTTAGCGCCAAACTATTGTTGTATGAAATTTAACAACTCAAATAAACAAAAGCAATGTGTAATTAAAGGAAAGTAATGTAAATTTTTGGATTATTTCTATTATTTCAACAGTACAGGGAGTCGGTTCTTGTGTATAACTGAGCTATTTTGTTTGTCCGTGTACAATGTGCGTCCAAAAGATCCCCGTACAATCATAAATTCTGCTATTTATAGGGCGACGGATTTGACTTTTCATACGAGGTAGATAAGATTGCATTTAATGTCTCGAGGTGCTTTAATTAAGCAATCTGTAAGGCGATGGGGGGACAACAATGATTGTATTTTGACTAGATGGTCCAATCATGAGCACACTTTATCACCTACTTTGGGATCCAGTCATCTCGGATTTCGGTTTGAGTGGATAATCTTAAAAAAAGAATGTTCGCGAGGTCGTTTTCTTTGTCTTTTGTGTGAAGTCGGTTTATTGAATAGGTCGGTTACTTTCTGGATGTACGAGATCGGTTGTTGTTTATTTGTACCGAGTTGGGCAAAGTTAGCCAATGAAAATTAATCTTGGAGAACCATTTAAGAGATAATATCATTAAACCTTCCTTTAATCTCGAAACATCAAATCGGTTGTCAACAAAATCGTTATATTTTGTTTTAACTGAGTAATAATTATATTTTTCATTGTATCATATAATAGTTATTATTAACATTAATAATTATATTTTACACTAAATGTTATATGAAAGTTAAATAACAACAATATAATTTTTTATTCAAGTTATTTAATCAAAAATCAATATTATATTTTTTATCTGATTAAGTGATTATTTTTTTAAAAAATTAGTTTGTTTTAATGTCATAGTAAAATTAGTTAAAATCGCTTAAGCAATTGTATAATACATTAAATATTTTTCAGCTAATTAATTGGTCATGATCCCTCAAATTTATAAAAATTACATTATTTATTACATTTTTGCAATTAATATAGCGTTTCATATGCAATCAAAAACTGTTATGTACTATTTCTCTTAACCAATGTTCAAAATGTTAAAATATAATACCATTATCTATCATATAATTTAATATTATATGCATAAATTTAACTCATAATACTATATGTTTAAAATATAATATCATTATCTATCTTATAATTTTAGTATTATATGCATGCAAATAATTTATAGCACTTTATTTATACTAGTAGTGGCCCGTGCGATGCACGAGATGACATATTTAAGTAGAATGTTTAACATCTTAAATACTAAAAATTAAAAAGAGTGTTGATACGTAGAACAATAATACATAGCTCGCCAACAATCTCAAAAACTATAAATTATTGAAAACAAACTTGTATATAATATTTTTTGTTTGATTTGTTGGCGAACCATCGTTATAAAAAACTAATGGAAGTGTATTCGTTTGGGATTTCGAGTGACATTTTGAGATTTTGTAAAATTTTCAAATTTTGGAGGAATCCTGTGAAATCTTAAATCTAAAGGTGGGATTTCGTATATATTTTTTTCCTTATAAATCCCAGGAAATCTTAAAAAGCATTAACAAATCATAGTCTCAACTCTCAAATAAGTTAAATAAATCAGAATTTTGTATGACTTTTTAAAGTCCTAACTAAGTACCTCAGGACTTTTAAAAGTCTTAAAAAGTTCAAATTAAATACATCAGGATTTCTGAAGTCTTTAAAAGTTGTTAGAAATTCTAAATAGATATATTCCCCTAGTATTTTTAACTCATTTCGATTGGTGACACGTGATACTGCAACGTACAGTTGGGGGGTTGTCCATAACTAAACACCGGCTTCTTCAGGAATAAACCAACATGCGATGAGATTTTCAAAATTTTATTTATGTGATACGATTTATTCTTAAAATTCAATATATTTATCATAAAAATGATATTTTTGTCATAAATTGTTGATAAGGTTTGCTTATAAAAAAATATTAAAGAAAACATCTTATACAATTTTTAATGCTTTTAAATAAATATTGATACCTATTAATAAGATCATATAAGTTTTAAATTAACATATACATTATTTTTGCATCAAAATTAACGTTAATTTCTTTAACGTTGAGTTATTTTTATGAAATTCAAAATAGTTTATTTTGATGGTGGAATCGGCTCAAATTAATATATGTGTTGATAAGGTTTGTGTACAAACAATTTTAAAGGACCCAATCTTATACAACTTCTACACTTTTACTTTAACAGATACACGTCCATATCGAGAAAAAACGTTAACAAATCTTTGTAAATTAGTAGAGCACAAATCTTCTCTAAATAGCTGCAAAATTCTATCGAGAAAAAAAGTTCCCAAATCTTTGCAAAATTAGAGCACAAATCCTTGTTAAATAGCTATGAAATTCTAGTACGTAAAATCCTCGATAAAAAAAAGTTCACAAATCCTTTCAAAATTAGAGCACAAATCTTTTATAAATAGCTGCAAAATTCTAGTACGTAAAATATGGAATGTTGTTGATTCCAAATAAAATACAAAAGTATTTTCAAAATAATTAATGGGTTTGAAAAAAATTCACGAATATTTGTAAATTTGGAGGACGAATCTTTTTAAAATTGATCGATAAATTCAATATATAAAATATGGATGGATCTTTTAAAATTGATCTAAACATTAATAGATGTAAGGTATTTGATTCTATGTTAACCAAAATAAAATACAAAAATATTTTTGAAATAATTAAAATAGTGTTTTGAAGTCGGCTTGAAAAAAAAAAGTGAATGAATATTTGAACAAAATAGAGCACGTTCCTTAAAAAAAAAAAACTCTAAATATCTCATACAGAAAATATGGAATATTGTTGCGTACATATTAAACAAAACAAATCTACCAAAAATATTTCATTAACTGTTTTTAAAATAATAAGAGAGGCTTTAGTAAATAGGTTTGAAAAAATATGGACAGACTTTTCTTAAATGGCAAGTCAACAAATTTGACCCAAAAATTAAACTTTCCACAAATGAATTTTTCAACAACCTTTTTATATAAACTAGTAATCACCCGGGCGATGCACGGGGAAATTATTATCTATACGCTTTTTAGAATGCACTTTCGTATATAAATTATGTAATAATGCAATGATCATGATCATAAGAATAGACATATAAACATATAATTAAACTGAAAAGATCATATATTATTGAACACTTCCCTATATACAACATTATTGGTTTGATTATTTGGCATATCATCTTCACCACAAATTAAGATTTTCAAACATTTTCGGTAAGTGACATGTGAGACAACAACATATAACCATGACTGAACACTGGTTTCTTAAGAAATAAGCAAACATGAGATAAGGATTGTCCCTGTCTCTTATTTATAGTCATGGCGCAAGAAACCATAATGGGAAATTGCCTCTGTTGGAACTTGAAAGGAATTCTAACATCATAAGGAGTTATGACCATTCTTGGAATCAACACCTTATCACCAGCATGATCTCCTGTGAGTATCTTACACTCAAGAACATGACTGGATAGCTTTGTCACAACCAATCATGTCCCATTACACAAACCCATAAAATGATCCATGTTCTGCAACAACATGACCGGAGTTCCAATTTTCAAATACAACTAATGGTTCGGTATTCCGGAACACTTGATGCTATTAAAAATCTCAGGTGTATGGAGTTCAGACAAAAAATCATTATTAGAATCCGATTTGCATGTACTGTCAGAACTCAAGTACATATGACCATCCAACAAATTCAATGATGTCATGTACTCAATGATAGACTCGGCTACATCCAACGTCGCCGCTATAATTCAAATTGCAAATCAACTCCCAATTTTTCAAAGAATTTAAAAAAAAGTTATCAATTGTAGTAAAATCTAAAATTTTAGGCGAGAACTTTTTTTCAACTTAAGTAAATCCCTATTGTTATTTTATAGTATTAGATTGAATTTCCAAAAGAACTAAGTCAAAGGTTTTTACTCAAATTTTTTATCAAGTTTCTATAAATGATTTTTTAATCAACCTCTTTCAATATATATGTAGATACAGATATAGATATATAAGTACATATATAGTACTCCCTCCTTTTTTTTAATAAATATTGTTTTGAAAAGTTGCACAGTAATTAAGAATTTTTTTTTGTAAATAATAACCCTCATTAATAAGGATAGAGATGGATGTTTTGAGAAAAGATGAAGAATGAATATGAAAAGATGTAGTGTATTTATTAGTTAGATTGGGAATAATGAAAAAATATGTACAAAAGATCTAAAACATCATTTATTTGGTTAATTGTTAATAAAGTCAAAATGGCATTAAAAAAATGAGGTAGTATCTATTAATATATAAAAAAAAGGATTTATTATATATAATAATTTTAAACTTACCAAGAATGTTTAAATTACTTATAACGAAACTTGTTTTATATGGCTTGATATTACATTTACATTGATATATTTTGATCTCCTACAATCATGCTCCCTAAGTAACTAATAAATTAGATACCTTTGGTGTATATATTTCACATGTGACCTTTCAATTCGGAAAGAATCAATTGAAATTATCCTCATCCACAATTCAACATCATCCTCCCGGTTTTTTTATTAAGAAATTGATTCGAATATTGCTTTTAAAATCTCATTTTTTTTACTCAAATTGCACGTGCTTTTTAACAAATTTTCCTAAATTAGTAAGTCAAACAAATTAATTAATAAGTCAAGCATTCTATTTAAGTATTTTTCAAACAACCTTTTTATATATATTAAAAAGAATCATTATTTACTCCTGAAAATGAAGCCGATTTTTCTACCAATAAACTGATTTTTTATCAAACAAATTGATCCGAATATATTTTTAAACCAAATAAAAAATCATCAATTTTTCCTAAAAATGCAACCGAATTTTCCTAACACTGCACCGATTTTTTTACCAAACAAATTGAATTGAAAATAATTTTAATAAAAAAATGGAACAATTTGTTAATGTTTATGCAACTGTCTCTTTCGTAAAGAAAATGATATGAACTTAACAAAAAAAATGATATGAACTTACCAAAATCTCGGTAAAACATGGTTAAGAAAAAACATAAGAATCCAAAAAAATCGATGCATTTAAATTTTGAAAAGTTGCACACAATTTTTCCTATATAATTGGATAAGGTGACTTTAAATATCAAAGATGAATCGCTTTTGTTACCAAAAATGTGGACACAATTTTGAATGTACATCCGTCCAAATATCAGTTTTATTCTAAAATAAAAATTGCACGTGGTTTTATCCAATTTACACACTTTTTTTTAAAGAAAAAATTATTCAATAAGATTGGAAGAATTGGTTAAGAATTATACAACTATTTGTTTCCTAAATTCGTATCCAATTTGTACGGTTTTTACGTTAATTTGTATTTAGAATTTTTTTATAAATAATTGACACATTTTTTGCATAAGAATCTCCAAATTTATCACCAAAATATATGATTTAAATTTTGATAAAAAAAATATATGATGCGAAAAAAATGGGATTCAAATTTTTCCATAAGAATCTCCAAATTAATTACCAAAAAAATAGGATTCAGATTTTGTTACTAAAGATTCACATGTATTTTTTCGAACTTTCCATTTATAGTAAGTCAATTGTTTTATTTATTAGGTCAAACTTTCTATTAATGTATTTTTTACACCCTCTTTATATATATATATAGATATATATATAGATATAGATATAGATATAGATATAGATATAGATATGTGCTAATGTGCACATGGTTGAATACTAGTTCTAAATTTTAATATGTCTCTTCGGAGACATCTGATAAAATTGGAACGATACAGAAATGATTAGCATGGTCCTACTGGGCAAGGATGACACGCATAAATTGAGAAATAGTTCTAAGTTCTAATATTTCAATTTTGGACTTTGTTATCCAATCCGATTCTGAGTAAGAGTTGAACCGTTAAACAGGACTTCTTTTTATTTATTCTTTTTCGGTTTGGGAATTAGGATTCACTGATCGCATAACCTATTCTGACGGGCGTTTTGACCACACGCGCCATGTTCGAACTTGGGGCGATAACCATCCGCAAGGCGAAACTCGTGTAATGCGGACACCTGGTAGCGTTTTCAGCCGTAGATTGCCAGCCCAGAATATTGTTTATTACTGGTCCCCGCGCGTGAGTTCTGAAAACCACAGCCTTTCCCCCTTCCTCCGCGATAAGCAACAAAAGTAGGTATGGAGCCAAAGCAGATTACGGAGGAGGAGCTGACATTTCTTCTCACAAAGGTGTGCACTCTTCTGTAAACCCTAATTTAACTTCAGTACTTAGTTGTGTATTAGAAAACAGTGCTTTGGTTGTAAAAGAAATGATGGTGCCAACTTAGTCAGTGGTTGCGTGTTTCGCACTGTGAGAAGATGTTGGAGCAAATTAAGTCTGGGGATGGTAAAGTTTACTGTAATAGATCGTCTGAAAACAGCAAGGGCAGCAGCGATTTGTTGAGGGGACAAGCTATTGTTTCAGAGGGGCTAAACCCCACGAGAAAACTACATGCTTCTGGTTTTGATATGGGTTCTGATAATTTTTCGGGTCTGAGTCGTGACGGGTCAGCTGTGAGGGGAGGGTTTCTGAGGCAGGAAAATCAGGTTCGGATAGATTTGTCCATGGCATCAAAACGTCATTTTCTCGAGCTAAGGAGGAAGCTGGAGGCCGAGCGGGAGATGGTGCGGAGCTTGATGAGCAAGATTGAAGCAAATGAGAATGAGGTCCACAAGCTTATTATTAGAAATGCTGATAAGGTGGCCGTGGGAATGGGACCGTCTCGAACAGTGAAGCGTCTGAATCAGTCAATTAAGCAGTCGAGAGTTGGTAATGTGGGGAAAGAGAAAAGGACTCCAAAGGCAAACAAATTGTACAGGAATTCGGAGTTTTTGCTGGCCAAGGATAAGATTCCCCCTGTTGAAGGCAACAAAAGATTGAAGTCAAAGGGTGAAGGAGGAAGTGGGCTGGGAATGCAGAATTTTTCAATTAATCAGGCATTCAAGAGTTGTAGTGCTCTCCTTGAGAGATTGATGAAGCACAAGCATGCTTGGGTATTCAACACGCCTGTTGATGCTGTTGGCCTTGGTCTGCATGACTATTTTGAAATCATAAAGAACCCTATGGATCTTGGTACCGTGAAAAATAGGTTGACTCAGTCTTGGTATAAGTCACCGGTCGAGTTTGCCGAGGATGTGAGACTCACTTTTCGTAATGCTATGACTTATAACCCAAAAGAGCAAGATGTTCACTTGATGGCGGATCTGCTGTCCAAATTGTTTGAGGACAAATGGGCTCCTATAGAGGCTGATTATAGGCATGAGATGAAGCTTCCTTCAGATTTTCGTGTGGGTTTGCCAATGCCTAGAGCTCAGAAGTCTCTTCCTCCCTCACAGTCAAGGGCACAACCTGATATGGAAAAAACTGTTGATACTGATCCAAAAAGAAAGACAATGGGTGTTGTTCAATCTGGCAGGGTTCCTTCCCCAAAGAAACCTAAGGCAAATGATTCTGACAAAAGGGAGATGACATATGAAGAGAAGCAAAAGCTTAGTGTAAATTTGCAGAATTTACCTTCCGAGAAGCTTGAGAACGTCGTTCAGATTATTAAGAAGAGAAATCCCTCAGTTTCACAGCAAGATGATGAGATTGAAGTTGATATTGACAGTGTTGATGCTGAGACTTTGTGGGAGCTCGACAGGTTCATAACAAATTATAAAACGAGTTTGAGCAAGAACAAAAGGGAGGCTGAAAATGTCAGTCAAATAGCAACTGATCCATATCCAACAACCAAGGAAAAGGTAATCTTTTTTTACCATCTTAGTTCATTCATAATCGTTTTTGTTTTATGAATCTTTTCCTTTCTGTTCTGCAGATTACCTCAACAGTTTTGACTGAGACCCCAAAAGAAAGCAGAACAGGTAAAGTTTTGGATTCAAAAATCCTGTTATTGCATATGAGTTTGTAACTCATGAAACTTTTGCTTTTATTTTTCCTCTTTTATTTTGGTATATTCTGCGATTCATGAATAGATGAAGAGAGAGCTGTCTCAACTCCAGTTGAAGTGGAAGGGCCCCAATGTGCTAACACAAATAAAGAAACCAACCACAGCAGCTCTAGCTCTGATACCACCAGCTCCTCATCCAGGGGTATACTGATTATTAATTGTTTTTGTCTGTTTCCTTTATGACTCTTTTTGACATATTTTGATGCATTGAAGTCTTGTCCTCTTACTGAAGTAAACATTCATTACAGATTCTGATGTCGAAAGTTCCTCAGCAGATGGATCTGATGGCAAACACTCACCAAACAATTGAGTTTTGAGGTATAGTTATTCTTCTTTCCAGGCTAACTTTTATGCTTTTGATTTTTCAGAAGATAAATTCTTATCTTTTATCAGTTGTTTTATTTGCTTGAACGTGTCACTAAGAACACTTGAAACACCAATTACTTTAATATAATTGGTTTCTTTGCTATGGTTTTAGTAATCTAGTGCTTATAATGACACAAGTCATAGTCTGGTGGAAATAATTGATTGCTTTTTCCGTGCATCCATGCAACCAAATGGATTCCTTTTAGATTTAAAGTTTCTTTGCTACGGTTTTAGTAATTAAGTGCTTATAACGACATACATCAAAGTCCGATGAAAATAATTGATTGCTTTTCCATTTATGCGATTTCATTGTAGATTTTACCATCTCAAATTATGGGCTGTGGTCGGATATTTTCAGTGTAACTCGTTATTATTGGACATATATGAGGGCAAAAATAATGGAATCTTTCTGTCAGGAAGAAAAGGTGAAAGATTTATCATCAATCAATCTTCACGTAGAATATAATGCTAACGCCTCCCAGGATTTCATTTTCAACCGCACAAGCCGACGGCTCAATTTAACTTTTCAATACCCTAAGGATTTGTTTGGTTAGGCGGATAGGATTGGACAATATCAGTCAGTCTCTTGTGTGGTCACTTGGTCTCTTGTGTTCTGTTGATAACAATGATGTTTGTTTGTGATGATAATACAATTTTTGTTTCCCCAAAAACTGAAAAAAAAAATAAAATATAAAATTGTATCCGTATTTTATATTTATTTTATCCAAAATAGTCTTCTTCTTCTTCTCTAACCCTCACAAACCTCTAACATCAACCACCTCCTCTCTCTCCAAGCTCTCAACCGTCAGGAGCCCAACAATTTTCCATCTTTTATTTGCTTCGCCAAATGGGTCATATATTGATTCGCCCATTTTACAGCAAAAATGGGGGGGAAAAAAAGATACCCACTTTCAACAAGGCACAATTACATTGGGCCGAAGAGAAAAAAAGGGAAGCAAGAATTAAGACATGTCACAATCTTTGTTTACATAATTCTTTTTATCTTTCTTATTTCATCTCTCCTGTATTTTTGCCTACCCCGACTTGCTTGGGACTAAAGGCTATGTTGTTGTTGTTGTTGTATTTCATCTCTCCCAAACTGTAAAACACTAAGACCAGTTGTAAAATTTGAGAGAAGGCCAGTAGCCGCCCATTTTTTTTTTTTTTTTTTTTTTTTTATTTTTGTTTTATCTTAAGTTACACCCTCAAATAGGGACATTCTTTTAGTAATTACACCTTTAACTAGTGCATAATTGTCGATACTTTTGTCATATGCTTAAAACTCATATGTTATAGTTATTTTTCAGGTTTTTAAAGTTCCAGTTGTACCTGGAGATGTGGTCGTTGCAGGTAGTGATGGCTTGTTCGACAATTTGTATAATAAAGAGATAGCGACTATTGTGGCTGATGCTGTCAAAGAAGGTTTTTGTCCTAATGCCACAGCCCGAAAGATTGCTGAGTTTTCACGTATACGGGCTCTGGACAGGAAATGTCGGAGCCCGTTTTCTGTTGCAGCTGAACAAGCCGGATTTGCTTTCTATGGTGGTAAACTCGATGACCTAACCGTTGTAGTCTCATATGTTTCTTGTTAGCTTTGCGTTTTGAACTAACTATATGTCTCGTGAATATATATTTAATTAGCAATTTTATGCGTGACAATATCTATTTAATTTTTTGGTTTCTACATTGTATTTGTCACAAATTAGATGTTCCACAAGATGTCACCACAATAAGAATTGTTGATTTGGGGGTAGTTTGGCTAAATTTACAATATCTTATGAGTTCATGTATTGTATGCGCGTGAGCCACAGCTTGAGCAGGCTTGCACCTCCATAGACCTTCAATTTCTAAATGTTTCTAAAGCACAATCGGTAGTGTATCTGTGAGACAAGTTCATAAGAATGTCATCCAAGTCTGTGCTTTCTCTGTAGCTTTGTTTGGTTATATGCAAAAAAGGCAATTGAACTGAATAATTCCTTTTAGTTTTTATGCTCAGGTTTGTTCCGGATAGGACTGTTAACGAACCGAGCGTTTGTGAACAAAAGTTCGTTCGGNGAAGGCAGGTCGCCGGAGGGTGGCCCTTCGCCTTTGTCTTTGTCTCGCAGCAATTAGGGTTAGGGCTTTCTTATTTTTATTTATCAGCAGACCCAAATGCAGATCTGGGCTTATTTTGGATTGTTTGGTCATGCAGTTGAAAAGAGGAGGTGAACAATTGGTTTAGCAGGATTGCATTCATTTTGTATTGTTGCGTATAATTGTCACTGGAAGAAAGTAGTTATGCCTGATTTATTATTACTTGCACGAACAATGTATTTGGTCTGATAGAACCTGTAATGGCTGAAAATAGGTCCTGCTCGGCCGACCACATATTTGGTGGTTCGTGGTATTTGTTGAAAATGAATTATATGACTAGAAAGATGAATGAGGGCAATTTTTTTTTTTTTTCCCAGCTGCTAGTATTTCTTTTTGCTTGGTAAGCACTGGTTTACTGATCTTACATGAAACTGATCTCTGACCTTCTATTGCAGGTCTAGTGAAGCTAATGCTGACAACTCTATTAAGAAACCCCGTCTCAAGATAGTTGTATTGCTTCTATGTAATTGTGTGATAAGTTTCGACAAAGTTATCTTGTGATCTTGCTATTAAGCTAATGTAGTCGGTGTTAACAGTTGATACTCTAAGTGCAGATTGATGTGATGGTAGATGCTAACTGTGTTTTGTAAAGGTGCTGCCAACTTGTAAGTTCTCTTTAGCAGTGGTCTTGACTGTCCACTCAACTGTGTGCTATCTCACATTTTCTGTAATTAGTTAATGACTGTAAAGCCCTTGTTTGTAAATTGTGCAGACTTTTTTCACCGCCGAAATTTTATGTTATGTATTTATCTGTCTATATTGATCAGCTATTTCGGACTTAATTTTGACAGTTTTAAAGCTCTTGATTGTGGGAGAGAAAATTCTTCCTGTTTGCGCTTTAATGAAATAATCAAGTGGTTATATAAAATTAACCCAATGATATCGATGTTCTTGATCCATCATGTTCTAGTCCACGTTGATTTTCCGTCGGTGGACAGCCTAAAAGGAACATGCGACTGTTCCCTAAACATTATGAAGTGGCACTTTTGGTGCGCTTTGTTGCACCGAAATTTTCTTTGGAGACAACATATCAGGTGATATCACTTGTATGTGCCCAGTTGAAATTATTTGGGCATGATAAAATATTATGACATTAGTTATTTGCCTCAAGTCTCTAAGACACAAATTAGGACATTTGAAAATTGCTCACCGATGAAACAATGCCTATTAAGTTTGCGCTTCTTTCAGTTTTTATTCAAGTCTGAAGTACACACAAGTTAGATAATGTTTTCAAAAAATCAAATTTTACTAGGGATTTTTTCTTATTGCAATTTTATTGTTTTCNAAAAAAAAAAATCCAGTTACCCTTATATACGAAGATGCCTTGATCCCAAGAGAGCCGCTGTTAGGAAAGAAATCAAATCAAATCTTTTTTCCTAGCTTACCACGTTTCTATCCAGGCAAGTCTCCTTAACAAGCTATACTTTTTATCTTACTAGAATTCATTCCCTCTTTGTCGTACAACCCTAAGGCCATTAGGTCGAAACCACGACCTCTTAACCTTCATGCTATAAGACATTGCCGAGATCGATAGCCGACCTCACCAATTGGCTACCTCAAGGCATTGAGGTCTCTCTTCGTGTCCAAGCTCCTGAGGTCGTTACCTCCATATCACATATAATATTCACATTCACTCCCGTGTTGGATGGAGAGCTGGTTAAAATTGCTTTGTTGGTATTGCATTACTGCAATGGACCTATGGGTTTCTATCGAGGATCTCCTCGAGGGGGCACCTGTCGTAATCACTCACTGGAACTGTAACCGAAAAGATGAAAATCTTATTAGGTTTGGTCTCATGTGGAAGTGCTACGACATGGTTCAATCCTTAGGTCTAGATTCTAGACCGGGGGTGTTGCCTCTCTGGGAGGATCCAAAATAGGAGGTGTAATACATATTCTCTTTAGCTCACTATTGGGGTGGGGTTTGGATAACCTCAGTGGTGAGGGGGCTTCGGCCTTTACAAGACCGAGCTGTCAAGACTCATACCGAAATTGTGTTTTGTTGTGCTTTGAACCTAGTTTGTTTTTTACATTGAGTGTACGACCAAACATTCTGGGAGAACGTGAGACACCGAAAAGACGCCCCACTTATCGGGATCTTAAGCTGCCACCACATCAGTTGTCCACGTGTGTCGACCCTATCAATCCCTGGCCCACAAAATTCGAGCCTTTGATCTACGCACTCATCTAACGGTCAGAACCGCTGACCGTTTCTCTTTCTTCTGCTTATAAAGCCTCAAGTTTACCCGAAAATTCCTAAAACTCTTGCTAGAGATCCTTCCACATCAAGCCACTAGCGGCTAAAGACTCTCAGAATCTATTCTAAAATTCGGCGAGCTCCTTGACTTTTCTCATCCCTGACCTTTTTTTGTCGTCGTTTATGGGTACGCTCTGAGGTTTCCTCTTCTTTATTTCATTTGTATTCTTTCACTTTTCCTTATTTCTTTCTTCTTCTTTTTTATATTATTCCCTTTAGTTTTTCTTTTTCGGAGGTTTTCCTCGGCGCACTCCCCTTGAAAACCTCTCTTGATATGCCTTCATTCAATGAGACTGGTTCCTCGACCTCCTCCTCCAGTCTCGACTAAATGGCCTAGTCGATTGCTTTTCTCACCCCAAAAAAGCTCTGTTTCTAGCTGCCCCTACCTTCACTCTAGACCCTTGACGACGCAATTGTCACTCTTGACCTTGCCAAGCCCTTGATACCAATCCTTTGACCTTCTAGACTAGCACCCAACTCGCCGTCCTTAAACGTAGATGCAAACTTCTCTGTTCCTGGGAACTCTAGGCTTCTAAAGTTGCGCGGCACCGCAGCTGTCAACGCCTGCATGCGCGCACGACCCTGCAGTTCCCAGATAGCACGCAGCGTCCCAGCACCCAGCGCCCAGCGTCCCGCGCCCCAACGACCCGTGACCGTCCCAGCAGCGCAGTGTGTGCACGCGATTCTTCGTTCCAGCGTGCACGTTATGGACCTATGCAGCCGCAGACCCGTTCCGTGAGTAGGTGCGCGCGGAGCCAACCACAGCCCTTTGGAGCGCCGAGCCACGTCGAGCAGGGGAGTGCCCTGGGTGACTTGCAGCCCCCACTTCCAGGCAACCAGTTCCAGTCGCGGTCAGGCCGTGTCAGCGCTAGCCGCACCGAGCAAGCCGCAGTTAGGTCACGCCATCGCCCGACTGTACCGAGCCAGCAGTGAGCCATGAACCCCGAGCCACTTTTTTGAGCTTTTGAACTTGTTTTCAAGCCGTGAACGTATTTTTAAGTCGGACCCTAATTTTTAGTTTTGAAAACTGTTTTCCGAGCTTTAAAAGACCTTTTGCCGAGAGTTCCGAATCTAAGAAAATTTTTCACTAAGTCAAGAACCTTAAGCTAAGAAAGTTCTCCAAGTTGGTAATTTATTTTACCAAGTTAAGTTAAGTTATTTATAAGAGTTTTTCTTAAAAAATGTAGATTTCGAGGAGTCGAGCCCTCGAGTATCCCATTGAAGCATCCGCATATCATCTTTATTCAAGTTTAAGGTGGGGAAGTCTATGCTATGTCTTATTCTTAATAATTATTGTGGTATTTATGATTGTTGTATGTTGTATGAGTATTCTAGCCTATGAGCGCCTGTGGGAGGCATAACTTTTATAACCCTGCCCGTGATTGGTAGCGCCTGTGAGGGATAAAGATATTAAATACCACTCTGCTGTGATGGGAAGTGCCTGTGAGGGCCTTATGATCAGTTTATTCATGTTTCATACTAATGTCATGGTGTCTTTTAATTATTCTGAATAATCACATAGTATACTCTCCAGGTGGGCTAGTGGTTTTGCTCACCCTCCACAATTATCATTTTCAGGTTAAGTAGCTGGCTGTGGACACGGGAGTGCGGTGGTGGTCTTTTAATGCTGTGTGCTTTTGTTTCCGCAAGTTTTTACAAACTCTTAATTGTCTTTTTTATGCTTTGTGAACGAGACTGAGTTTATCGTTTTAAGACTATGTGTTTTCATTTAAGACTAAGTATTTTGAACGTTCTGCTTTGTCTTAAATTGTTTGAAAAAGAATGAGAGAAATTGGGATGTGATTTCTCTAAGGACCAAAGTGTGATGCTTAGGTTAAGTTTTCAAAGATGAGTATTGGGAAGTGATTTTGTTGAAAACCTAAGAGTGAGGCTTGGGTTGAGTTTTAAAAGAAATAAGGATGTATTAGAAAGTTTTAAAAAGAAAAGGTTTTAGTAGTGGCCAAGAGAAATGTTTTATTTTTGAAAGGTTTTTAAAAAGTTTAAAATATTTCCAAAAATCGTAGTATTTTCTAAAGAAAAGTAAGCGGGCGCTATAGGAATCACCTTTGTCAAATTAAATAAATAAATGATGAGTACATATGCTCTTTATTATCTTACGGCTTAAGAGAACGCATCAATCACTGAGGTCTAAATTATTTACTTGGTCAGTATTCAAATAATCTTCTCCTTTGTGGTCCATTCAATACTTACAAAGTACTAGTGTAATTTATCAGTCAAATATCAACTGAATCAAAATTACACTACAATCTTTTACCAACAGTTGTTTAATTCTGTCTCGACTGTGAATTAATTATTTATATTTACAATGAATTGATAATATGATCTTTTTGTTCGACACAACGAACCATACTATCTACAATGTAAACTAAAGGAACTTATGCTCGCATAAATAAATAAACTGCAAACACACATACTTATGCTAGACACTGAAAGCCGAGCCTTTACAGTATACTTTAACAATCTCTCACTTATACTCTATATAGCTTTTGGCTATTATTAAGTATATTTTCTTTCAATCTAAATCTCAAAGAATAGTCTAACTAGTCGCCCTTACGCCTGACTCCCCTTCCTTCTACGTGTCGATCGAAGACCTTCGCCGGTAGGCTTTTCGTAAATGGATCTGCTAGGTTGTCCTCTGATGTTATCTTAGCAACAATGACTTTCCCTCGCCCAACGATTTCTCGTATCAAGAGGTACTTGCGCTCTATGTGTTTACTCGCTTTATGAGTCTGTGGTTCCTTTGAGTTTGCTACTGCTCCGTTGTTGTCACAGAAAATTGTGATTGCAACGGGCAAACTTGGTATCACGTCAAGGTCTAACAAGAAATTTCTGAGCCACACCGCTTCTTTTGTTGCCTCTGAGGCTGCAAAATCTTCGACTCCATGGTGGAGTCTCCCATGCCTTTCTTCTTTACATTCCTCTAAACTATAGCTATTCCTCCTAGAGTATTCACAAACCCTGAGGTGGATTTACTTTCATCCTGGTTGACTGAAAATCAGAATTAGTGTAAACCCAACGGAGTAACTCGTCTGCTCGGTAAACTAACATGTACTCCTTAGTCCTTCTCAGTTACTTGAGTATATGCTTCACCACAGTCCAATGCTCCTATCCTGGATTACTTTGATATCTGGCTACCATTACCACGACATAACAGATATCTGGTCGGGTACACAACATTGCATACATAACGCTTCTTGATGTCGATACATAAGGAACTGCCTTCATGTCCTCTATCTCTTGAGGTATCTTGGAAGACATCCTCTTAGACAGAGGGATTCCATGTTGATAGAGCAGTTGCCCTTTCTTTGAATCTTGCATGTTGAAATGCACCAAGACAGTATCTATGTATGTGGATTGAGATAAGCACAACATTCTCTTCTAACGATCTCGAATGACCTTGATCCCGAGAATGTGTCTGTTTCTACCAATTCCTTCATTATCAAACTGCTTGGATAACCATACCTTCACGTCTTATAGCTTCTTCACGTTGTTTCCAATTAGAAGAATGTCATCTACATATAGTACAAGAAAACCACCACGTTTCCATCACTTTTCTTGTATACCAGTGCTCATTCGGATATTGGAAAATCCATACGACTGGACAACCTCATCAAAACTGATGTTCCAAGACCGCGAAGCTTGCTTCAGTCCATAATTGGATCGCTTCAGCTTACAGAGTAGATGCTCTCGTCCTTTTGCAATGAAACCTTCTGGTTGCTGCAAATAAATGTCCTCGTCCAAATTCCAGTTAAGGAAAGTGGTCTTAACATCTATCTCCTAGACATCATAATCTATATAAGCGGCTACAGCCAAGAGAATCCTGATGGATTTGAGCATGGCTACCGGCAAAAAGGTTTCCTCATAATCGATACCCTCTTTCTAAGTGTACTCTTACGCAACAAGCTTAGCTTTGAAAGTCTCTACCTTCCTATCTGATCCACTATTTCTCTTATAGAGCCACTTGCATCCAATGACGCGAATACCACTGGATGGCTCTACAAGATCTCAGACCTGATTTGACTCCATTGACTCTATTTCAGCCTCCATCGCACTTTGCCAAGGCATTAAGTCCCGATCTTAGACTGACTCGTCATAGGTCCATGGGTCTATATCAAGTCCACCAGGGACGGTCTCAGAAGACTCACCTAGAAAAAGGAATCGTTCGGGCTGCCTTACAATCCTCCCACTACGACGAGGTACTACTGGCACAGTTGCATTGTTGGTGATACGTGTTACAGTATTGAAGTGTACCAACACACGTGCACACACACACACACACACACACATACACACACGCAGTATCGCATAAGCTACTTGCTGGGAGATGTGGTGGAGAAAGACCTTGATTGGGCATTATGGACTTTGCAGGGCATTATGGCGGCCCACCCAATGTTTTCAATGACTGTTTAAGCAAGTGGTAGTTCGTGTCGAGCTCGCGCCTTCATTAAGCGACCCAAAAGGGACATGTGAGCTATTTGTGCTTGGATGGTTTGAACTCGGTGTGAATAAGAGCAATGTCGTGAGTAGCACTGTATGCTAATCGAGTCCGATTTGCATAACGTCGTTAACGATGAGTCGTGTATGAGGGCCTCTTTAGATTGGTTGATTAGGTATGCAGAAAAATAAGCCAACTTTGAATGCGAAAAGACTACTATCACCTCAATTTTTGTTTTTAAAACAAGGTAAAACAGATATTTCAATGCTCAAATTGGTTTTGCTTGGTCAACTCTATGTTTGAGAGGTATATTGACGAAAAATGAGACTTTCTATTGCAGTTTGAGAAGTATAAATGAACATGTTGCAATGTTAGAATTTAGAACTTTACATAATTCGGGAGGTAAATAAAATTAACCCAAAAAACCATACAATTATCTTTTTCGTTTTTTTTTGTTTTTACAATCCTTTTTGAGATTACATTTTTTTATTTTTGTTTCCCGACTTTAGTTGAAATCGTAAGAAACCGGAGGGTGCGCACAGAAGAAAAAAAGACTCGTCAGACAGTCAATCATGTCTCTTGATTGTTTTCAACCACTTCTCTCTCTCCACCGCTATTTCTAATTATTCGCCTTGCCGAAAAGTTCAGTGTACCAGTCACAAAAAAGGGCTGTTGCCGAAACCTAGAGAGAATACAGCTCAAATTTTGGTGAATTAGATCGGAGATGGCTTCCTCTGCAGAACGCGAGTCAGCTATTTACGTTGCTAAACTCGCCGAACAAGCCGAACGCTACGACGGTAAAAGTTCTTCACCTTACAAACACAGACTCTGCAGTGTTCACATAAATGTATTATTTTACTTTACTTGTGGATCTCGCTTTTGCTAGTGTTTGACCTTATCGTACGCTAGTTTTCGTGATAGTTTGAAGTAGTGAACTTTAAATAGCTGATTACGATTGAGCTTGCTTACAGTGGCTAGCTTGAACTTGTCTGAGTTTGTAGCTTGGATTTTCTTTGAGATTAATTAGTGTATGAATTCATTCCGGATCTTATTTTTGTCTTTTGTACTTTTAGGTTTAGGGAGTTCGATAAACATTTAGAATAATACTAATTGGTAAAAGATTCAAATATGAAAAAGATAAGTAAACATACTATGTACTCTCTCTCTCTCATTTTGTTCTTTCATATAACTTAGGGTATTTGCAGATCGGAAATATTTGTTCGATGAGTGTGTTTGAATCACTTGTTCTGTACATTTATTTGAACCGTAAATCAAAATAAATCTTGATTGTTGGTTAAAAATATTTGGCATTAAATTTGCAGAGATGGTGGAAGCAATGAAAAAGGTTGCCAATATGGATGTGGATTTGACTGTGGAAGAGAGAAACTTGCTATCAGTTGGGTACAAAAATGTTGTCGGTTCTCGAAGGGCTTCATGGAGAATCCTGTCATCAATTGAGCAGAAGGAAGAGTCGAGAGGGAATGAGGTGAATGCTAAGAGGATCAAGGAATACCGACAGAAAGTGGAGTTAGAGCTCACTAATATTTGTAGTGACATCATGTCCGTGATTGATGAACATTTGATTCCCGCGTGCACGGCTGGTGAATCAACTGTGTTTTACAACAAGATGTAAGGTTTACTTTACTGTCTGTTTCATGTACAGCTCAAGTGCTCAACATCTGAGATAAAAAACTATACATCTCGATCGGAAAAGAATCAAGAGAAAAAGAAAGAATCGGAATTGATCGCTAGATTTCTCGAAACAAACGAAAAGGAAACGATAAAAATGAAATAAAATAAATGCTAATGTGATTATATTGGCATGTTCACAGGAAAGGGGATTACTATAGATATCTTGCTGAGTTCAAGACTGGTAATGAGAGGAAAGAAGTCGCTGATAACTCGCTGAAAGCATATGAGGTATGATTTAGATTTTTATTTCAATGATTTTGAGAAAGCACATTCGTGTATGGATTTGTCATTTTTCTTTACTTCATTCCTTCCTCAGCGCATTAAATCTATGAATCTTAACGCTGTCAGTCTAATGGGTAATACCAAGAGTTGTGTATCACACAAATATTTTGCGACATTTTTCATTTCCTTCTGTACGTATGTATTGATATCCAAGTGTTGTTTATGGTTTCAATGAAGCATTTAAAGTTTTCCATTTTCTGTAGAAACAAATTTAAATTGTTGTCGATATTGATCCATGTTGTAAGTCCGCACACTATTCTACATATCTATATCTTATGCTTGTTTTTCTTTTTGGACTTGCATTCAGACGGCTACTACGACTGCTGAGGCTGAGCTGCCTCCAACACATCCCATTCGTTTGGGGCTGGCTTTGAATTTTTCGGTCTTCTACTATGAGATTTTGAACTCACCCGAAAGGTCCATCCTTTTTTCCTCTTTAATCATTAAATAATAATAATTATTATTATTGAATCTTTTTCGGAATCTTTCAGCTATTTGATTGTGTTTTCAGGGCATGCCACCTTGCTAAGCAAGCTTTCGATGAAGCCATCTCTGAGCTTGATACATTGAATGAGGATTCATATAAAGATAGCACCTTGATAATGCAGCTTCTTAGAGATAATCTCACACTATGGACCTCAGACATACCAGAAGATGCAGGTACGATATCAATTAAAGAAAATAAATGACAATAGAATATCATCCTCAGTGTCCTAGATATTGGCTTAGTCACCTAGATTTGCGGTAGGCGTGGTGATTTCGTAAGTGGCAGGCCAGTTACATGTTGTATGGGCAGTCTGGTGATTGTAAAATATAGTTATGTACTAGCTAGGCGGCTTTTTTCTTTTTCTTTTTCCCTTCATTTTTAAAGGTCATAAAAAGGTATTGCGTGGCTGTAACTTTTTTTTTTTTTTTTAATTTGGTTTTCCTTAAATAAGGTCTGCATCGCCTATAGAAATGAAAAAATGAGAAAAGCATTCACTACATTATCAATGAAGAGCCTCTTAAAACCTCTCGTAAGATAAAACTCATCCATGTGGAAAGACCACATGAGTACCCACAATATCTGCCTTTTGGAAAATCTAGAACACCTGAAACTGGGTGCAGGAGTTTCATAGCTTAAGTGGAGCCAAATTCTATCCAAATAAATGGCCATTGTATAGAATCCACATTGCCAGGACCATGTCTAGCTGCCAGAAGCTCTGCCGAAAAGCTAATTGATTTCAACCCACTCTACTAGAAATCCAAGGATTTTGCCATGTAATCTCTGAAAATAACACTTATTGCCATTGCCCCTGCCCTAGCTCCCTCGAGCACCAACTTTATTTTAAGCATAAGAAAGTAGTTGCCACAATGAAGGGTGCATTGAGTCTCGGGTTGCTGCACCTTGTATTCTTAGAGACCCTAGGTGGGGGGAGGGAGGTCCTCAATCTTTCTTGTCCATGTAGCTAGCCGGGTTCCTTCATGAATTCCAGACAAAAAGAAATAAGCTGCTCCGAAAGAATGAACTTCAACAAAAATAGAACTGTTTTGTGTAGTATGTTGGCCCATGATGTTATGAAGTGTTGGATGTGGAAATGCTCATGTTATGATTGCTTTTCTAGTTCTTTTAACTGGTGCTGGTCTTTATTGATACACGTTGGCATCATTCGTACGCATGCATTTGTATATTAGTGTGATGCAGATTTTTATGGGGTTTTGTTATGTCATGCTTTAGTTGGTATCCTTATGCATCATGCTATTTTGTTGGAATGTAGCTATCAAATAATAAAAAATAAATGAAACGTGCTAATGGATTGATGAACTTTTCTGGCGTGATTGATTTTCCTGTATCCCTATGTTATTATAATTATTTTTAAATGTTGTTAAATTTCTTGCTTGCAGATGAATCACAGAAGTTGGATGCTGCCAACAAGGCTGGAGCTGAGGGTGCCGAGGTGGGTTAAATTCCTTTTCCCCAATAACCTATTTACTGATAAAATATGTAGTTTTAAACTCAACTGAACTGCTGGTTTACCTGGCAGTGATTTGGGGCCAGCTGCTTCTGAAGAAGACAACTATGATTTGCCTGTGTGGAGTTATGTTCATCATAATATTATTAGTGTTATGGTCGTGTCGTATGGATTTTTCTCTCCTTGTGATTGGTGTTGGCTTGTGGCTAACATTGCGCCACTGCGTGTTGCCTATGGGTGGTTTAATTTTAGTTATGGTAATAACCTATGGAAAAATTTATGTGTTTGTTAAGCTCTTTGGACATATCCATCCACTGGTTGTGGCTTTCAATGTGATCCCCAGAATTGAATTCTCCATGAGTTGAGATTATTTGGTCACAAGTTTAGTATTTGAAATGTTATGTTATGAAGAACACTGTGTTAAGAAGGGAGCAATTGAATTTTCTTCCCTTTTATTAACCAAATTGCTCAAGGACAAAGATAATTCATATCCACACACTAAAAATAGATTTTTTCACGGCAAAATTATATTTATTGAATATAGAACTACTTATTTTCTCCTTTGATTTTCATCATTAAAGATTTATATTACCTATTAATATAATTTACTATAATGTAACCCGTGCGATGCGCACTTAGTCGCTATGCAATAATCTTCGAGCTTTCTACGTGGCATTGCAACATGCAATTGGCCTGAAACCAGTCACCTGGGAAGAGTGAGGGGACTTGGGGATGACTTCGGCCCTTGTATTTATTTTAGAAAAATTAAGAAATTGAAGGCTATTACTCAATAAGTTAGTTTGATTATTGGGTAACTTATCTTCGCCACAAACTAATACCTTATTAAAAATCATGCATTATTAAAAAATCTCCTTGTACGCAATATTATTAGTTTGATTACTGGGTAACTTATCTTCCCCAAAAACTAATACCACTTCCTAGTAGTTACACGCGAAACCAAAACATATAACTGCCGTACTGAAAAACGGTTTCTTCAAGAACAACCTAACATGCGATAAAGATAGGCTTGACAATGTATGCGTTATTGTATATTCGGGTAAGTTGTTTTTGTCGTATGAGTTTGATTGGATATTTATAATCCTCACATTCGTGTCACAACAAAAAAATATGGTATAAAATTAAAGTGATAATATATTGATGTGGTAAATGTCACAAATTTTGTTTATTCGGAAGATACCAAAAAGAAAAGAATTTTCACCACGAAAATAGTGATACCATAAAGAAAAAAAAAATGATCGTGTGTTTAACTCTTCTATTCTCTTAGTCTCATTTTATCACCAATTTTATTCCTATATTTGGAATAAATTTAAAATGTAATCTTTAAAATAATTTTGTTACGTTTAAATGATCATTTAGACTACGGAACCGGCCTGGCCTTAAACCGGGCCCGTTGACCACTGGCCTTGAACCGAGCCCGTGGTTTGACCAAGCCGATTCCAGACAATATATTTATATTTTTTGAACCGCTGGCATTTTGAACCGCGAGGCCGGTGCCGACTCGAAGTCAGAACCAGAACAGGCCCGATTCGTCTTATTATTTATTTTTATTTTTACTTTTCTGCATTTTTTATTATTTTTTAATCATTTTTTTTTTTTAAATAAAACCGGCCCAGTCCGCACCAGCCCAAAACCGACGTTCAATGAATTGGCCCGTGCATATATCCGGGCCAGTTCAGGGCCCTCCGAACCTCCCAGAATTTGGCCGTGTCCATTTACAAACCTATGCTGCACCTTTCCCTCTTGATATTAATGTCCTCAAACTAAGTGGCGCATATGCCAGTTTATCAGCACATCTTCTCTATCAGTATTCAAAGGACAACAACTTAGTTGATCTCCTAACCGCAAATGTCGAACAACGCTACACCACAGTTGATAAGACAGACCATCACATTTCCTTTTATTTCTTTGTTGCCGACGCTATTCACATCTCATAGCACGAAATACAAACTCGTTCGACAACCCAAAGGTCCACACAACACCAAACTAACAGAAAACTCAATTGTCCTCAAGGTAGCAAATTACATCCACACATAATTCTACAAGCAAAACAAACATAAACCCCACTAGAACTCAACTGCCTAAAGCACAGAAGGTCTCAACCTCAACTCCCTCTCAGTTGCCAGATTGTCTGAGCTCCGGACGCACAAAATCGGCATCCGGAGGCACGGAGATATCGACAGTTGGCCTCAGCTCAGCACATACTTCAATGGCCCCATGCACAGGATCTGAAAGGAAGTTGCTGATGAGATCTCGATTGATAGGTGCAGCATTATCCACAGCAACTAGAGCTTGCTGAGTGAGAATGTAGTCGAATCGTGGGGCCCACTTCCTTGACCCCAGTCGGGCAGTTGTGGAGCAGTTGTCGACCATAAAGGAAACACCTCGGGCATGCATGAATGGATTCAACGAATCAACAGACTCGATCACGCTCTCGTTTATGATCTCCGAGTAAGAGTGGCCCTTCTTCCTCAAAATCTCAATCTGCAAGTAAAGAAATCAAAGATTCATCAACCACTTGATTCACTATGAGAGCAAGAAAGCACCCGTATAAATGATGGATTGAAAGAGAGGGACCCCGAAAATGTACTTTTATATATTTACATTAATATATATGTGCGTGTATGACATCATAATAAAAGAATAAAACATGATGATAAAATATAAACATAAGATTAATTACACAAGGAATGCCTGACAGTCAGAGGGAAATAAATAAAGACCTTAAGGAAAGAAAAGGCTGGAAATTGATACAAAGAAATAAAAGGCTGAAAAAATAAAGGGCACCAAAGAAAAAGTGAGCTGCTTTTTACTTAATTCATAAAGGCAGCCAAAAGACGATCTGGAATTATGAAGTGCAAAAAGAAATGGAAAAATAGAGGGAAGGGGTAGGGTAAAAGAAAACATGCAGTGAACAGGGAAAAGGAAAAAGGAAGAAAGGAAAAGAGAAATAATGACCCGAGGATGGGTTGCTGGAGGAAGGGTGGCTCTTTTCTTTCCTCTTTCTCGCAGCAATCAAGGTTTTCTTATTTTTCAAGGGTGCAGATCTATCATAGATCTGGGTTGATGTTGGCAAAATTAGACCCGAGTCTAATTACTTTTTATATTTTTCTGGGCTGAATCTGGGAGGAAACCGCATCCTACTGCATGGCCACTATTTAATAACACTATGACAGGTCCCAATGGTCAAAATTTTTGGTAAAAAAAAAATAGAAACGGCATCCCTAGTTGCGACTTGCAACAGTAAAACAGGGTGGGTGTGTTACCATAAACCAATTTTTAATTCTTCGCAAATTATAATCATGCTTCCAATATTTATGGTATCTTGAAATTCATTCCTAAATTCTTGAACTAAAACAGGCAAAAAAAATATTTCAAATCCTTCACGAACCATTTTAGCAAACTGGAAAATGTGCTGTTACACATAAAAATCAGACATGTCTGAATTTTGCATCTGAAAAGTATATAACAAAAATACCACTTTGTGTGCTCTAAATACACTGCCTTTTCACTCAAGACTCGAGAAATTGTGCTAGTCAACAAGAAATATAAGTAGGAATACAACTCACCTGGGCCATCATTAGGGCCACAAAGACCCCTGCAGTGAAAGGGTACAGAGGTCCCAAGTCACCAGCTGGACGTGTCGCTCGAACTCGTTCACCTACTTTCCACATTCTTGTCTGATCAATTTTGCCCATTGGGAAAGCTGGCAAACCTTCCTTTTCCTGCATAAAAGCAAAAATATCATTACAAAGAAATTAGACAATCATGAGATCAAATGACTAATATTACAGAGTAGCATACATAAAAACGACGGCCAGCAAGGACAACACTCCTTATCTCACTGCCACTGGCAACATCTTCATAGCACTCATATAGGATATCCATACAGGGATAATAAGAAGCACTGTAAGCTGCTTCGAATTCTTTCTTTCCATCTTCACTTAATGCATTATAGACAGCCAGCATGCCCTATCAAAGTATTCGGTAAAGAATTCAGTAAAAAAAAAAAATTTGGAAAACAAAAATGGAAAGGATTCAGTAAAATAAAATAAAGTACCAAATATCATTAAGATGAACAAGCTTTATAAAAAATAGACATGAGAGAAGGATGGAAAAGAAATAACGCCCAAAGCCTGACCTTTGTTGATATGGTCTTAGATATTATTCCTGTAATACTCTCCACAGTGTTACTGTAAGCAAGATCCTCACTCATGCCATTTTCAGTGTACCTTCTGAATAAGGACTCCACAACACCATGCACCGCACCAAGTAAAATGCCTATGAATTGACATAGTGAATCATCACGCTATTGAAGACCATAGGGTGCAGTATATTAGAGGGGAAAAAATAATATTACCTCGTTCCCCAAAGATATCACTCTTGTACTCCTGCTCCAAGGTGGTGGCGAAAGTAAAAGGTGAACCAAGAGCAACAGACCATCCAAGGGCAACATCAGTAGCCCTTCCATCAACATCCTTTAAAGAACGCACACCCATCAAAATATCCACATTAACTCAAAGATACAAATCAAGCCACTCTTCATTCAACTAATAATATCACAAATGGAGATCTACACACCTGGTGGACAGCAAAACTAGAATTAATACCAGCACCATTGATTTCCTTCCCCTGCACGTATAACCTTCTTACAGATGGTCCCATTCCCTTGGGGCATACAGCTATGACACTGATGTTTTTGGGGAAGTCAAGACCCATTGATTGCAAATGACCTAACAGGAACCCATGGGAAAGTCCAAGTATGCTATTTGGTTTCATGTGAGAGAACACCTTCTCGTAGTTATCAGCCTACAAGCATGGGCAAGCTAAAATTAAGATGTCTCCACAATGCAAAAAGACTGCACTTGTAGCAGATTGTACTCATACAACCAAATAAGTCTTCAAAGAGTAAGCCACATTATGAAGAAAATAGTTTCATTAAAATCATTCAGGTAGCTAGATGTGTTGCAATGCAGAGAATATAACTTCCATTTCTCTTATGTAGCATAATAGAGTACCTGAGCGGCATCTGATATCAAAAGCAGCACCAAATCACTGCTGGAAACAGTCTCCCATATGTCTCCTAGGGTCCCATTTTCTTCAGTAAAACCAGCAGCACGGGCCTCAGCAAATGAACTAGAACCTCTCCTCAAACCAATCTGCATACAGGGGAAAAGACAGCAAAAATGATGTATTTCATATAAGTTTAAAATTTGTCACGACATTGCCTCCACACCCATATCACATTAGCTGCAATTGATGAAGCCAACATTTACCTTGACCACAATCTCAGATTTTGCTTCAGCAAGGGAATCTCTTAAATTCTGAGCTTGTGCAGGTCCCTACGCACCACAAAGAAATGAACAAAAAAGGGAAAAATAAAAAGAACTTACGTCGTCAGGACAGTCAATAAATAAACATATCTTGAGGAATTAGTTAGTGTGCAGGCAGATGATTGTTATTTTTTCAACAAACTATAATAGCTTTTAGCCGGAAAATGCAAAATATTTTGAAAAACAATACTGTGCTTCAGACAGAATGCCAAGACAAGACAATATCATAATAATTATCAACCACAAGGACACTACCTCGAACTCGATAATCTATTTCTAACAGTAACATGAGTTCCACCACAGACATGATGAGATTTACTGAGCATTAGATTGAGTACTTGTTGTGTCGTGCAATCATGGACTAGTAAATTAGTACATCAGCATCCATACATACTCAATCAACCTATGATGGGTCTACTAAAAATTATCATCCCAGATAGAAACTCTGGTTTAATGATGTCAAGCAATAAGCATATCCAATTCAACCCAACAAGTGTATAAAAACACATCAATTAACAATTAATGAAAGTGTGAAACATTCAAAGCCAATTAAGGATCTCAACAAGCACCAACTATTTTATTAAGGGAGGCAAGAAATGAGTTACCTGTGAGCCCCAACCGATCACTCCAATCTGCTTTATACCCTTGAACGCATCTGGCAACATTTTAAACAAGTTTCTTCCTCCTCTTACAATGAACTGCATACAAGACAAATAGCACTATTACATAAAACTCCAAATAACCTACGAATTACTAGAAATATGAAAGGAAGACACAGTTTTTTCCAGTTGATTTGTCACAATTTCTCACTAAACACCCCAACACTGTCATCTTTCACGGGTAACATGAAACATTTTATCCAAAACCATAGACATTCTCATCATGCAGTCTTGAAAAGTAAGTATCCAGTAACAATAAGCAACAAAGTAAATGACAACTCAAGCATAGCTAAAACAATCAAAGAAATTACAGAGCATCAACAACATTTAACCACCAAACGGAGCAGTCTAATATACAAACTTTCAAACCTTCGTGAACAGTAAAGTAAGCTAAGATCAGGTTTTGTGCTTAAGCTTAATAAATCATAATTGTATCAAAATTCATGAATGTAATGACATTTTCATCCATAAAGATCGTTGACAGCCTAAAGACACTGTTGAACAATAGCAATCACATCAACGCAAGCATTTAATGGGACACCATGTATACCTCATCGTGACCGGCTAGGTTGATTTTCTCCTTTGTGAACACAGATGTGTCGAAATCCAGGGATGCCGGGGACTTGATGGTGGGGGTCGACACCATGCGAACCGCCATAGCAGATCCAGAGGCGGGAGCGGCGCGGGAACCAGCGGCAACCCACAGCAGCTTAGGAGAAAAGGAGGATGATAGGAAGCTCAAGGATCTTGCCGGCGCTCGAGCAGGATGTGTTAAGGCTTTGGATGAGGAGGCCGTAGCGGAGGTGGAGAAATTGGTAGGGGCAGCCGCCGCCATGGAGCTGTGGCTTTTCGATTTGGTAGAGGGCCTAATGAAAAATGTGTTAAGATTGAGCTCACTGATAGGGTTTTGCAGCTGGAAGTGTATTATATAGTGGAAAATGGATTAGAGTAAGCTATGGCCTATGTGGGGACCTTAGTCTATGTTTGGTTGAGGGATTTTAACACGGAGACGAGGAAGGAAAGGGTGGAAATTATGTAAAATAATTGCCAAAATGAGAAATGTTACATTGCCAATTTAGTGTATAACTAGGTAGACAACACAAGTAAAAACTAGACTTAATTGCAACTAAAATCATGACCTTTTCGAAATTTACAATTATATGCATCAATTTTAAGTTGGCAAATATATACACTACTTTTACAAATTTTGGCAATTGTATGCACCGGGCTAATTTTGAGCTTTCCCTGCTGACATGATTGCTTCTGCTGATATGGCATTTGAACTCGTGAACTCTAGGTTGCATTATGGCACCATAACCACCACACCAATCCAAGTTAAATGTTAGATTTAATAGAAATTAATATATATGGACACTACGTATTAATAAATACAATTAAAATTTTAATAATAATGTAAATTATATTAATAATATATAAAATAATTAAAATATAATAAAATAAATTATATAATATTAGATAAAAAACAAATTAAAATAAAATAAGATATATTATTATAGTACAGTGCATTTAAATTAAAATAAATTATTATATTTACTATTTCTTAAAATAAAACTAATTATATAAATTTGGAAATAAAAATAATAATGATAAATTAAATTGAAAAATAAAAACGACTAAAGTACACAAGTTAAAATTAAGTAAAAATAGTATAATATAAGATAATAAATTATAAAAAATGGTAAAAAAAAATATATGATAATAAAGTATAAAAATAAATTAGATTAAAGTGCACCAGTTAAAATTATATAAGAATAATATAATCTAAGATAATAAAGTATAAAAATAAAATTGTATTTATTTTATTTATTTTTCCAGTTTTTTATAAGATAATATATTATTTATTATATTATCATTTATTTT
>BKCP01012736.1:1812533-1853867 GCA_008636005.1 Striga asiatica
AAAAAAAAAAAAAAAAAAAAAAAAATACACAAGTGGATGTTTCCACTTGTGTTGTCAACCTAGTTGTAAACTAGGTTGGCTATATATCATTTTTCAAAATAATTTTAGCTTGTTTTGAGTGATTTTTTAAAAAGAGAGGAGAGAGAAAATGACAAATCTTGTTTGGTTAAAAAATAAAAAGAAAAGAAAAATAATGTAAGGTTAACTCTTTTGTCTTTTGTGATATAAAAGATAATATTTAAATCATAAATATAATAAGGGTATAAAAGTAATAAGGTATCAATAAGTTTTATCTCCCCTCCAAATTCCCTACTTTTTGGATGGGAAGACAAATGGAGGAGAGGAGGAATTTGTGTTAAAACTTTACCTCCCATCCCAACAGTTTAACCAAACAAGGGCTTTTTAAAAAAGCCACAGCCCTCTGCTACCCTCCCCTCCCTTTCTTTTATATCGGATCAAACAATCCCTTACAATCGTATCATGTTTTCTTGTTTTACGAGAGAACTAGTACTCTTTGGTAGATTTGATCATATCCATTTTCTACTAGTAGTTCCCTCACATAGGTGCGACCAGCAATTCCCTTTTTATCTTTTATCTTTTTTTTCTTTCTTTCTTCTTTCTTTTTTTTTTTTTTTGNATATTGGCTTAAACATGCTTCCATAAAATTAAATAAATCCATAATTTCCGTACCTTTATTTGACCAAGATAGCTTTGTGTGAGATGGGTTGCAAAGCCATCAGTTGAAAAATTATTGCCTCTTATTCATTTTACGAACGACCACCACCGTCCAACCTCATCTCTTTGGGAGGATGATCTACAAGTTATCGAACTCCTTCAAAAACTACTCAGCATAACCTTAGTTTATTTCCTACTCAAGGCGTACAAGGACTCGATTATGGAGATAAATTAAAATTACGACATCATATTGGAAAGCAAAGGCCTCTTTTTATTAGGAACTGAAAGATTCATTAAATATGTAATCTCTTTTAGGGATGAAAAATTACTTTTGGCCTTTCATGATGGAGGTGTAAATACAAACAGACATAAAATTTCTGAAAAATAAAATTATAATTCTTAACACTTAGCATATTACAAACTATTACAAAAGATTTTGTTGTAGTGCGAAAGTTGAAGAGAATGATCGATGTCTTCTGCTTTCTCCAAACATCTTTTTATAGATGGTTGAGACACTCTATTGCTTTCACCGATGGTAGATGGATGCTCTGCTTGAATCGTGAGTCTGGGTTTCTGAATTATTGCTCAACTCCTTTATTAAAAGTGTCCACTAGGGGTGGGCAAAAAAACTGGATTTTTCGATCCTGAACCGGACCGAAATGGTCCCGTTCCGAAAAATAGGGTTCCAATCGGTTTTTAAAATTTTCGTACTGTTCCCGGTACCGAACCGGTTGAAACAATGTCGGTATTGGTTTTTAATATTTTTTTCTCGAACCGTCCAGTTTGCCCCGTTTTATTTTTTTGTACAAAAATATTATACATATATATATTATACATTAATTTATATTTATGTTAGTATTATATTTAATTATTTTTCAACTTGCAGTTGGTGTAATGGTGTTTCTGTTTCTGTTTCAATTCAATCTATATATAATATTTTGCAACATAAATATAAATTAATGGTGTACAATGCAAAAATATTTTCTGTTGGTGTCATTTGACGTTAAAAAAAATATATATATAATATTTTATTTTGCAAATTTCCTAGTGTCATTTGACGTTAAAAAAAAACAAATATTTATATGTGATTTTTTTTTTCAACTTGCAGTTAGTGTAATGGTGTTTCAATNTTTCTCGTTTTGTCCCGGTCCCGATTGATACCGATCCGTTTGGGACGGGGTGTCGTCTCGGACCGATTCAAAAAACCGGGATAGGTACCGGGATAGGTCAAATCTCGGACCGTCCCGGACCATGCCCACCCCTAGTGTCCACTTTTCCCATCCTTCACATGGTGTGGTCTATGTCGTCCCCTAAGTGCTTTTTTTATGACTTGAATTTTCGTTTGTTTCTTCCCAAAAGAAATCTTTCTCTATACGCCATTATCGTGGTAGGTATCAGGTCGTCGTCATCTTGCTTTCTCTATACACCAGTTTGGGAATTTGGTTTTTTGAAATTCCCTTCTTCTTCTTTGGGTTATCCTTTTGCTTCGGGCGTTCTCTTTTGACCAGAAAAAGCTTTCAAAACATTGTTTTCTCCTAGCTTGGACAATATTGATAAAAATGCTCGTGCCATTTCAAACCATGTGACATATTACACGCCTTATAGCGCCCATTATTTGTAGATGCTAACTTGTGTTCCCACAAGAATTTTCTTTTGTTCTCGAATAAATCGTTAGCAAACTTTGAAGTGGTTGAGGTTAATGAATTATGTAGAAATGGTCCATTCGAAGAATTTTAAAATATTTTGAATGAATATTTTATTTTATCCATTTCAGTAAAGTATACCCATACTCCATATGACCTTCTCACCGCAATTTCATCCTCTGTCATGGACGTGTATGATGGAATTGTCTCAGGTGTCTTGATCTGGTTCAGGTTCCTTTTATTCGGCAATTATAACTTAATAAAATAAAAGCAACATGCTTTCCATACTCACTTGCATGTTTTGGTGCTATTGAGATGAACTTGAGCCCCAAAGTTTGTCATCTTTTTAAATATGGATTATAGGACCATGGATCATACACAACCTTTGTCACTCATTTAGGCATCCCATATATTTTAGCAAAGCCTGGTGCCTCCATAAATATCGAGGCAATTGCCCTAAAATCCTACCACTTTCTTACTGCGTTGGATCAACTCCTTTTAATACCCATACCTGTAAGTATAGTACGAATGTATCAACAACAAACCTTTCAGTTTTAATGCCTCTCTTTGTTACTAAGTCCTCTATGGGAGAATTGTATTCCTACTAAGAAGTAGGACGACTAGTATTTTTGCCAGTGTTACTTTTTTATGGCCTGAGGCCTCAGATTGACATCTCTCTCTTTTACTCTAGAGGTGCTGGGTTGACTATTAATTTTAAATAAATTTGTCCAAAACAACCATCAAATAACCCAAATTAAAAATCATATATTTATTAATTTATTTTCCATAAAAAAGTCATCAAATATCAAAACTAAATTCGTCCACTTTATACCATATATTGATTGATTATTTCTTATAAAAAAAGTCATCAAATACCAAAAAAATAAATTCGCCTATTTTATACATATATTGATTGATTATTTTTCATAGAAAAAACCATCAAAGAAAAAAGTAAATTCACTCATTTTATATTATATATTGATTAATTTATTTTAAATATAATAAATATAATTTTTTTAAACAAGAAACAATTACTATTTTAAAAATAATGAACCTATAGAGTCTAGATTTTCATTCCCAATTTTTTAGCCGTATAGTTGTACATATATCCTGGAAATATTTCATTATCTTGTTTCGAGGTCAATTTCTCTTTGTCAGCGCTTGTAGCTGTGGAGTCGAGACTCTCTTCGTTCGTTCTCTTTTGCCGTTAAGTCGTGTTTATATCATCTTCTCTGTTATTTGTTAATGCGAAGTAGAATATATGGCCTTCTCTGGCAGGGTTTGTGCTTTAGGTCATCTTCAGGAGTTTGAAGCTCTTTCTCTCGGACTCGGATGATCCCGATGCTTATTTCAATAATTTTTTGATAACTCTCTCTGTGTATGTGTGTGTATCTTAGCCTCCTTTTGCTTTTTCAGTTGATTTTTAACTGTGCAGTTGACAGGGTTGTGGTGGGGTGGGGTGGGGTGGGGTAGGCAGGTAGTGTTGTATGATAATATGTGTTTTATAAGAAGTTCTTTTATAGGGTTTAAATTTGAGAATTCCTCATGCTCGTCTTTGTTGATGGTTTACCTGACGGGTTCAGAATACTTCGTTTCTGGAATTTACTTCGTTAAGCTGTGATGATGATTCTGAATTAAAATATAGAAAAAGCTTTTGGAAGATATCGATCTTCCTCAAGCAACCATGTGTAACGTTTGGGAAATTGGCAAAGAATCTATTCCAAATAGATTCAAAGATTGAAGAAAGTTGCCTTTTTGGTGTACCTAGTTGCACAAGCAAGTTTTATCATGGTGTATTGAATTTCACGAGTTTATTCTTTCAAGCTATGTGTTAAGTGATTCATTCTTGAAGGGTACCTCTATATCGCTATTCATGTCCTTCAGTTTTTGGTTTCGTAAGAAAGAATTATCCTGTTTTTGTCCCCTCCAATTACCATTTCTCTGTTGGGTAAAGGAGAATTGAATTTGTTTTTTAATTGCACTGTAGTAGGCTGTTTTGCTATATTTTTCTTCCTATGTGTTATTATTTTTGTCATTGTTTTATTAACCTCCACAAAGGTAACGTTCAGGATTTCTTGTTATATTTTATTAGGCTGGCTGTCGTGATCTTAATACTTGACCTTTGTCGTACTTTACGTTTCCAGAATCGAGTTTTTATGTGCTGCTTGACGGTAGCATATCTAACATTAATACATTTTTTTATCGACATTTTTCAATTCTTATCTTGCTGCAGTTTGGTTGCAACCCCTAAGCGTTTCCATACGACTGGAAACTCAAGAAATGTTTTATGACTTTGTTATCTAATCTAGCATATTGCCTGCAATTAAGATGTGCATTTTAAGGTGTTGTATTTTATTTTATTTTCTTCCCTTTTTCATTGTGTAGGATCTATCCAACATTCTACTCTAGATTTATCATGAATGGTAGACAGCTTAGTACAATTCAGCTGTTATACGTTTCTTGCTCTGAATTCTCTTCAGTATCTCAGTTTGTTATTACTGGTAGATGAAGAATGCTGTTGAACACAAATGTATCCCGTTTTACTAACAAATATCATTGGTATTCCTACAGTAGGTATTGAATTCATTTGGGAACCTATTCAGGAAAGACCGTCTGAATTTGCAAAAGGATCCTGCTATGGATTTCAAAGGTATAACTTGGGCTGGGAATATATATCAGAAGTTTGAAGCTATGTGCTTGGAAGTGGAAGAGGTTATGTATGAGGTAATGCCTCTTATTCCATTAGTTTGTTATGCAACTGTGTTCTTCAATTTCGCTGTCGTTCATTTATCCTTTGCTTTTCTGTTAAACCTTATTTCTTTTGTATGACATTGGGTTTCCTGCTATAGTCCTTGTACATGTTTCTTGTGCATTATCTTCCACAGTTCATCTAATCTATTAAAAATAGTAGGTGCAAATATATCTCTTATATGAATATTTATAATATACGTTTCCCTCTGGGAGCTTTCACCGATTTTATAGAAATATTTGTTTTTTATTGTAAAGCTAATTTGACCAATTTGGATGCAGCAGCTTTATTCTAATCCCTGTCATTCCTTGATACTTAACTTGGACGAGATATTAAACATTCAATAATTTATAGATACTGATTTATACAAATATATTAACAATTTTTTTTTTATTGCTATGTTAATTTTTGTTAGGAGTTAAAAATATGAATGGAACATTATATCATGAATAAGCTCTAATTGCAAAAGTCCATTCCAAGAGGTCAATTATCACTATACAATGAATGTCTAGTATCCCAAACTATTCTGTAAAGAGAATAACAACCATCAATCACTATTAATAGGTATGATAAATTGATTATTACTAAAACCACCTTTCTTGAAGCAAAGCTCTAAGAAAGAATGAAATCATTTTTTTTTAGTTCATAAAAATCATATTTTGTTGTGAGAAGGAGATTTTTTAAGGTGAAACTAATTTCAGAGGGAACACAATATCAGCCGCATTTATATAATATTTTTCAACGTTTTCCATAAATTTATTATTTATAAAAGATTTCTTATCTACATATTCCATGTGACCTATATGAATTTCTGAAGTATACCACATTGTCCCCAATTTGGGACCGGCAAAGTTTATTATTTAACTGGCACATTATTAGTCTAGTGTTACATCGTGGAGTTATTATTGCAACCATCTTTCAAACGTAGCTTTCAACTATTCCACGATTTAGATGGTGCACTTGAACAGATAAGTGGCCTCTTTAGAGAAACGGATGAACACATCCAAAACCTAGTAGAAAAGCTCGTCATACATTGTAAATACTAGATAATTTATGGATTTCTACTTTTGTCCAACCATATCTTCAATTGTATATTGGCCAATGCTAAGTTTTATTTCTAATGAGAAGGAGAATATGTTAAAAACATCCAATACTATTATATGACTAATTGTAGGTTTCAATCACGCCAAATATTCTTCATCTTTTTTTTTTTCTTTGCTTCATAATCTGCAGCTCATGCCATTAATTTGTTTAAATCAAGTTTAATGCCCCACAATTTTGTTGTTCATTTACAGGATACAGTCAAATATATGGAAAATCAAGTGCAGAAAGTTGGTGTTAGTGTAAAGAAGTTCTATTCGGAGGTAATGCA
Organism: Striga asiatica; assembly: GCA_008636005.1. Lineage (NCBI taxonomy): Eukaryota > Viridiplantae > Streptophyta > Magnoliopsida > Lamiales > Orobanchaceae > Striga > Striga asiatica. The sequence continues at coordinate 1,818,973 of BKCP01012736.1, forward strand.
AGATTTGCTCCCTGCTTGTGACGCAGATCCTGTAAAAGTAGCTGCTGGGGACTTGTCACTGAACCCTTATTCGCATACTGAGTTAAACAAAACTAAACCAATCATGTCATTCAGCCTTGAAGAGCTTAAGAAGAAAGAAATCACAGATCGGAATTTATCTGATCTAAGCGAAGACGGATCATCCTTTAGAGCCTATAATGATTTAAAAATTAAAAGATCAGGAGTCTACAAGCGCCCTATGGGCATCAAAAGGATTTCTCGGGACAATTCTCCTTCAATAGTATGTCATGATGTGGCTTCTTTATTAGGAGACAAGAACCGTTTGCTTCTCTGTGACACAAGTGTAACATCTTCAGAGCCCTCAGTGAGAAATCGTCCTATTGAGCCAGAAAATGTTAATGCATCTTTGTCAGGTGGTTCTGCTCACTTCCTTTCTTCTGACAAGGTTGAATTGGCTGAATCTGTAATGAAAGAGAAACAAGACCACATCTGTACCTTCTGTACTTCTCAGAAGATTTTATCAGCTGACTCTGTGAGACAAGAGAAAGATGGTTCTCAGTGCACGTCATGCTACCATGGCCTGACAACCAACTCTATAGGTATATTTAGTTTATTAAAATTAAATTCACACTTTCCACTGTTAGTTACCTCTGTGGTTCCCTAGTGTGAAATGACATTAATAAAGTTTTGGGGATGGAGGGATTCCTGGGAAAGTAATTGAAAAAATCAGGGTTAAAACTGAACTAAGAATGAACAATACTACCTTGGTTATGAATCTTATTGGTGTCTCAAGTTCTAGTAGTTATTCTCGGCCTAAATCTTATGAGGACGGACCTATAATTGTTGGCTGCAGGTAACTGCCACCACAGCCCCTCCTTCCCCCTAAAAAATATTATTTATTCCTTTATTTCTAAAAGAGTTATATAACTTTCATTTGTTATCAAGTAGCTGCAACCTTTTTGTGAAAGATAAAATAGTGTCAAATTTGGACTATTATGATGTAAGACACTCTAGATATATGCTGCTTGAAGTTTTATGTCACGAGACACTTCTCTATCACTGAACAAAGAAAGAATACAAGGCAAGGGCAAAGGACACTGAGAGCTGACTTGGGGAATATTTGATCTTTAAAAGAAAAAAAAATGACCATGAAACTGGTATTGTGGAGCAAATCCTGGTTTCGCTCTTGATGTTGTTACATAGGTCTTATTATTCTGAAGAAGGACAGTATCGATTACTTCTTGTTCGTGTCTAATTGGAATGAGTAGAATGCATCTGAAACTGCCTTTTTCTTTCTTACTTTCCACAGATGAATCCTGGAAGGGTGAATCATTTTCTCATGTAAATACAGATGTTGGCGGCAGTGCTTGCAGTGATGAACCAGAGACGGAGGAAGTTATTTTGTGTTGTGAAGGTAGGTAACTCTTTTCTAGTGAAGACAGTATCCATATTTCTCCTCGTCATGTTGTATGCCAAAAACAAAGATTTTCTTGTTTGAACCTTGCCCTTAATGCAGAAAAGAAAGTGAGTTGAGAGCTGATTACTGCATTGACTTGATTATTTTTGGCTAAAGTTTGACAAGTACACTCCCCAAGCATTGAGCAAAAGAAGCCAGTACATATACATGAGAAGTAAATAAGAATAAATAAAACAAAATCTGAAATATAATTTTCGGAGTCCCGTCAATGGGTGATTCCTATCACCCTCTGGTTGAAACAAATTTGCCATTTGTGGGACTTTTAGCAATCTTGGGGTGGACTTGTTGATGCCTTTTCTGGGTGCCTATATGGTTTTACCGTGATATGCGCACCTGAGTGCAAAATCTACTCACAGTCTTCCCTCATTCTTGCATAGACAACTTACAAATACATACATATTCACAAGCAAAACTCAAGCTCACTTTTTAACCTGTCATCTTAATTCTGTTTTGGATTATTTTCTGTATCAACTCTGCTGATATCCAATGTCGGGTATTCCTTAGATAACTTTGGCATGGAGATTATTGATAATGAAGAAGCTGTAGAGCCAGCGGAAAATCCAGAGTTGAATGAAACATGCGTCTTGGTAGAAGAGGATGAGCATAATTTTGTTTCTCAAGGAACGCAAAAGCAAGAGTCATACAAGGTTGTTTTCTTAACAGGCTGTATAGGTTATTCCCTTAGGCATGCAAGTTTCTTACATGTTGTGTGTTTTTCTTTCAGAAAAAAATCCATAAAGCTCTGTCATCAAAGTTTAGGTCAGAAAGGAAGCAAGCTCAGAGCATTTTCCAATATAAGGATACAGGTGGAAAGAATAATTCAACAGTGGTGATTCCAGCTCTTGAGATGGAGTTTGATGAAGGGAAGTTTTTGGTTCATGAACCTGTTGAATCTGATTGGGAGTTGATTTAGGTAAATTGTGGCTGCTTGTTATTCGAATTTTAACCGATTTGACCTCTGGCTTTCTGCACAATTAAGGATAAAAACAATCTTATTGTGAATAATGGTTGCTGGGAGAATGTTTCCTTATATGGTACATGAACTGATCAATGTCATCGAACATATCATGCATAAACCCTCATGTTTAATGGGCTGATCTTCTGTTAATAAATGTTTTTGTACTCGTTGGTCTTTGCTCTGTCATCGTACATACTTTCAAGATAAAGGAAAAGACAGATGGTGGGCGGTTTTTAGGGCCCCTCACCGAAATCTCATAATTCAATATTTATAAAATTTTAGTTTATTATGGGGAAAAATTCATTGTAGGGCTTGATTTTTGTGTATAGTGCTACAATATGAGCTGAATTTTTAATTTTCTCATTAAGAGTTTCAATTTTAAGTTATTGTCAATTGAATACTCTTTTGCATTCTACTTTCAATATAAGACCTCAATTAATTTTGTATTTTGACAAATTATGTAAACCAAATTACTATTATTTTAAAATTTATGGTTTAAATACTTATAATAAACCAGTACGAATCTCGTGCGATGCACGGGTAAAAGATATTAATTAATATTTATAAATTAAAAATTCTCATTAAATAATATATATAAATACACACATAGAATCAATATGCAATACAATGTATCTATATAATTTATTGGAAATGTTATATAAAATTTAAATTGTGCAAAATTACATAAGAATATCTATTTAAAATTAGTACATATCACGTGCATTGCACATAACTGATAATAAATTACATTATATTCATTTTAAAATATGTGTCACTTCAAAAATTTTATTCACAAATTTGATTTGATTATAATGGGATTCCATAAAATAATTATTTTGGTAAAATTTCATCATATATTTAAAAACCTATGTGAATAAGAAGTATAAATATAAAATTTATATTACTTAATTAATTAAAATAAATTTATTTTTGTATAAAATATCCAAATAATAAAATTTAAGTAGTAAATTGACCAGAGCTAATTATATAAAAGTAAATTGACCAGAGCTTTTTCTATAAAAAAGAATATCGATACACGCACATTATATCAAAATATCAGTTCATATTATTTTGTCGGAGTTACGATAATTTATTATGTTAATTTTATACGAAAAAATAAAACCCACGCATAAAAACCAATATATTAGCCTGCGTATTACAGAAAAAGTACACTGTATATTGATTAATTTTTCAACAAATTTCCTACAAAAAACAGTTTTCGGTTTCTTAATTTTAAATCGATTTGGTGATTTACAAAATCGAGTATTTAGTTGGATTATTACATTTTCCAAGAAAATGTTCATTAGATAAGCTCTCATAAAAAAAAATGTTATGCAATGTGATGTAAAAGTCCAATTTAACTCAAATGTTTAACCAAAAAAATTTATTTTTTTAAAAAAATTATAGATATTTAACTAAATTATAAATAAATAAAATCTCAATTTTTTATTTATTATTTTTAAAGTTTGAGGATAATACAGATTCTAAGTTTTTAAAAACTTGATATTACACATATTGATATTTATATTGATAGTAGATACATTTTATATGCAATGAGCGTTTCGACTTAAACTAAAAGCTCGTTATAACATTTAACATCGGACCTTCTGGGTGAAATTCCTAGATCCGTCACTGCAGAGGGAGGATCCGCGATACCTGGAGGGACGAGTCGTGCGTCTAGTGATGGACGACGTCGGGTCGTGGGGAAGGGCCGATTGAGAGGAGGAGGGAGGAGAGAAAATGTTGAGCTCTTAGCTTCGCGAATTTAGGGATTTTCTACTGTAACTTGCGGAAGAGAAACCATCAAATTGATGAGTCATAGGAAGACAATTGTTAGTTCATATGTTAAGTACAAAATTGAGTTTGTGGATTTGCGAAAAGGTTTTTTTGGGACCAGTTTTATTGGAAGGGAACCTAGTATGGCCAAACCATGAATTGTGTGGGATCAATTTTGCGTTATTCTCTTGAAAGAGTTGTACGACCAAAACAAGGAATAGATGCAAAGGTTAGAAAGCAAGAAAGCAAGCCCTTGCCAATGACCTCTTAGCTTAGTGGTTAAGAGTGAGGCACCCTTGACATGAGGTCAAGGGTTCAAGTCCCTTGAAGCGCAATGGTGGAACAATTAATACTGAGGACTACAAGCGGCAGTGCGGGAGGCTGAAACTCGGTGGGAACTAGCGGATAGATAGGTGGGGCCAGCATGAAGTTGGGGGGCCAGCGAGCAATCACTTCGGTGGGAACCAGTGGCTGGATAGGTGGGGTCAATTTGGAGCTGGGAGGGCCAGCGAGAAATCACTTGAGGATCGACTCCTTGTGCGCGGTAGTTGAGGGTATGAACCTGGGAGCCATTGCGTGGCTATCGTGGTTTAACTGGAGACAGTTTCTGAGGGGCCGAGAACTGTTTCCTCGAGGACTAGTCAGGCGCAAGCCTAGAACCTCTGTAAAAAAAAGAAAAAAAAAATAAANCCGTCTTATCCAATTATCCTAATTTTATTCAACCTTGGAAGTGATAGCTGGCCAATGTGCACCAACACAGAATAGAAAATACTTATCATATATTAATTGAAAGTAATTTATTAATGAAGGTAAAATTCGTTTTTAAATTCATCATTGTAAATTATTTGATGGTCTATATTGTTATAATATATGTGCATGAGGTGCATAAAATAATATATGTGAATGACTATTTTGTCCCTGATGTAATTGTATTATTACGATTGTAACATCAGAAGTTTTCCTATAAATAGGAGCTTCAATTATAATGAAAATACAACCAAGAGAAAACATTCTCTATATTCTCTATATTTCTTTCTATTTTATAACACGTTATCAGCACGAGCCTCTGCCCTTTAGAGCTCGATTTATAATATGAGAAGAGTATGCTCTACAGTTGCGTCTTATAGACGATCCTCTATATCAGAATTTAGATTATTACTTCATTTCCGTCAAGCTTTCCCAAGAACAACCATGCTGAATCACCATCTCATTTACAGTTCTTAAATAAATATATATATATATATAAATATATATATAAAAGTGCGCTCAAATGAGAATGAATCATAGCGAAAGAAATAAGAATAAATCTGTACCACTAGATCTATCATATCAATGATCATGATTAAGTCAAATTTTATTAAATAATAGTCAACATGCAGTCAAATATATGTATTTGGCCATTCATTAAGGGTATATATGTCATTAGACTCAATACCCATGGAACCCACATATTACACTCACCCAACCTCACGTCACCACCACACCCCACCTACCTATCTCTCACACATCTACTCGTCTCTCTCACACACTGCACACACACTTCACACACACACACACACCTATCCGTCTCTCTCGCACACTTCCCCTCCAGGGTAGATCTACCGCACGTAGCTGCAAGTCCGACGAGATGCCACCGCCTCAACCAGTCAAAGCCCGCCGTCTGCCGCCGACCATAGCCTGAGAAGGCCGCCGTCAAGCAGATCTGCAGCACGCCGCTGCAATTCCGACGAGATGCCACCGCCTCAATTCCACCACCTGCCGCCACCTATCACCACCAGACCAGTCACCAATCACCACTAGCCTCGCCACTGACTCGAAACACCACCGGCCCCGCCGTCAACACCAACCACCATCAGTCCTGCAACATCCAAGAACAAACACACCGCCGAACAGCCACATCGCCGCCGCACAGCCACCGTCTGCAATTATCGACCACCAACATCTAGCTGCCCCGTCGCTCCATCCAACACCAGTGTCGCCTTCGATCTCCGTCGCAGATGCCGTCCGTGCCGTCCTTCTTCTCCCTGTGTGTCGCCGATCGATTTCAGATCTCCAAGTTCCAGATGACACGATATCCCGGCTGAATCGAGCACCTCCGGGAAATGAGCAAATGGATTCGGCGGTGGCAAATTGAAGGGAGCAGGGGTGGCGGGTTTTTTTTCCTTCACGCTGAAGTTGATTTCACGAGATTTCATTCGTGAAATCGATTTTGTGGATGAAATTGATTTGGGGTATCTTATCAAAATTAGGTTAATTATTGGGGTATATTGCAATTTTTTTAAAAAAGAATATAATATAAATTAATCAATGCTTTAAATATTTTATACTAAATTATTAAATTGAAATTTAAAAATAAAATAAAATAAAATAAAGCCGACATCCAATGTAATAACTAAAAATTTTAAAATTTAAAAAGATAATTGAATCGACGTCCGAAAATTTTATTTCGGTCAGACGTTGGTCTTTAATATGCAGTCTGGCAGACATTAATCGCGAACTAATAGTATTGTTGTCACAATTTAAATTGAAACCGAACATAAATGATTGATTTAGTCGATCATTTATATGATTTAACCGAAAACAGATATAAATAGTTGAACCAAAAACTTTAGATCTATCAATTTTAGTCGATGTTGTGCAGTCTATAAGTCATTAATGTGTGTTTCATCTATCACTATTGTGCATTGACTTAAAAGTAAAAATAGACAATTGATGTGAAATATGAAAAATCAAATAAAAAATTTTATTTTGGTCAGTTTGTTTGTTGTTGTGCATTTAGACAGTCATTAATGTGCAATTTGTCATGTATTATTGTGCACGGGGTCTGTTGTTATTGTGCAATCTGAACAGATAGAAAATTCGTCCCAAACCAAATTGAAACTGAACCGAATTACTTGATTTATTCGGTCGATCATTAGAATTATCATTAAAATAATATATTATTTATATTAAAAATAACCGAATTATCCTACTAATCGAAATATTTTGTTATTTATACTTAAACTATTTTAATATGTTAATAATACTATTTATTATGTTTTTATATTATTCCTTGGTTGAAAAAATATAATATATAAAATAAAAAAATCAATAAAGTACAAGTACCCAAACACAAATGTGCATCTAGTATAACATTTGTGTGCATTCTATTGATCAAGTACTTTTTTATGTGCATTTCAATTTTAGGAAAATTTAATCATGTATAATTTAAATAACATTATTGAGCGGTATATTTTTATGTGTATTTGAATATTAGGAATTTTTTCAATGTGTACTTCAATCAACATTATTTTACATTTATCAAATTATTTATATAATAAAACTATATTTGGTATCTACATTTTTTATTAAATATTTATATTGTTAATTGAAGAAAATTAATAATACATATAGATAAATTGTAAATATTATTTTTTATATAGTTCGATTGGTTGTGTTATTTTATTTTTTTATTTTTATGCTTTTGATTTTGTAACTAAGGCAGAAACTGAACCAAAATTAATTGAAGTTTTAAGATATGTGAATATGCACAATGTTATACTAATGTGCATTCTCGAACGCATTAATGTGCAATTGGTCCAACATTATTGTGCAGTCCGGTAGTCACTAATGTGCGTGCATTCTCCAACATGTTATTCGATTGGTGAACATAATTAACCTAAATAATTGAAATAATTTATTACCTATATTTTTTTATTTTATATTATTTTTATTTAACGTTTTTATTTATTATGTTAATATATATGTATAAAAATAATACTTTTTCTAACTTTTCAAAAATTATACATTTGGTCTATGGGCTAAATTGAAATATAATCAAAGTTCTTGTAACTTCAATTAAGTCCTTGAAAATTATTAAATTTCCAAACAAAAAATCCCCAAATCCAATCCCCAAATTCCAAAAGAAATCGGATTGTTTCCCCGAGATGGGCGCGTTTGCTCATCGGAGCCTCGGCGGACGTCAACGGCAAGACAGGAGGAGGCGGATGCTCGCCGGACTGTAGAACGGAGATGGCCGTACAGAAGTTGATGACGGAGGCGATAGACGAAGGTCGAAGAGATGGATTGTTGATTGCACAGGACGGTCGGACAGAGTGTTGACGACGGCGGCGGCGGAGGCTGGCGGTGGTGTGCGGCGGGATAGTCGTGTGGCAGAGGAGCCTTCGACGGCTGGGATGTATATTTTTTTTCCTGGTCGATCATCGGCCCTCCGACAGCTTCTAGTCGTGCGGTAGATGATGGTCGGACAGAGTGAGGTCGGCTCTGAGGTCGATGCTGAGGTCAGCAGCGGCGAAGGATGGCGCCGGCGGAGTTCGGCGGTGGCGGGCAGCGTGACCGTCGTCTGGTAGAAGAAGTTGATGTGACTCGCTATTGTTCCGTGTGTGTGTGTGAGAGAGAGATGTGAGAGAGAGAGTAAATGTGGTGGGACGTGTAGTGGGGTGTGGGGCCTAGTGATGGTTAGGAAAATGTCCACACTACCCTCACTGCATGTAGAATTTTGACATTTTATTAATCGTTGGATTATCAGATCGGATCGCTATGATTTATTCTTATTTCTTTCACTAAGCACTATTCTCACCGGAGCGCATCCCTATATATATGTGTGTATATATATACTCGTTTACATAAACATTTTGTGAGTACATACAATTCAAATAAAACAGAGAAAAAATGTTGGGAAGCTTGATTGTATCTCCACCGACAAGTTGGTGACCACGGGAAGCCACCGTTGTCGTCCTCGTCATCTTTTAAGAGGAAGTGAGGTTCCGAGAGCGTAGGCACATCCGGCAAGTGCAGTGGGTCGTCTTTCAGCCGCTGCCACTACTCTAAAAGAAATAAGGGGAGATGAAAAAAAAAAGAAAAAGGAAAATAAAAAGGAAGATAGAAAAGTGACGAGAAATAGAGATATGGGGGAAAGGAAAATAGCAGAGCAAGCAGGTGGATTTCTTCGCTGTGGATCTTTCGCCGATTGAGGTAAACATATTTATTGAAATTGGACTTATTATTGATATCATGTGCCAGCTATACCCAAAATAATTTAAGTGAACTAATATTTTATATGAATAGAGAGTATATAAGGTTGTTGGGATTGGTGTTTTGTGGTGGAAATTATTTCTCCGACTAAATTCTTATTTCACTTCCATATTACTCAATTTAATGATAATTTCATTTCAAGATCAATATTGATATATTAAATTATACATATTGTTATTATGAAATATTTGAATTTTTCTATTGAGAAATAGAAAATATTTGGTAAATGGAAATGTGTATATTTATGAATTGATCTATGTGATATAAAAAGAAATATGTAGTGCAAGAAGCACATGTAAAAAGGTATAATTTATCACATGAGATATATTATAAGACTATATTTACTTGATTTAATTGTCCTTATTTATGAACATATCTTCTTTGATATGTATCCTATTATTGTTAACATTAATTGTTAATATTTGAAAGTGATATGTCCAGTAGACGGGCATAAATCTCGCCCTCCTTCCTAGAATAAATCGGGAATGGAGCACCGTATTGGTCCGAAAGGTCATTTCGGTCATCTTCCGGAGGAGCATCTCGAGAGGAGGATTCGCCCGCTTTGCGCTTCTTAGCCGGTTCTTGAGTGGTTTTCTTCTTGGTGGGACGAATCGGATTCTTGCCTATGTGAATGGTCTATCGGGCAATATGTCGAACACGTGGCGTGCGGTATTTTGTACTAAAAAGCTTGTGAACAATGCGATATTGGAAATCCCGGAGCAGGCCTCCTCACGCCTCAACAGTGCACCAATATTAGTCGGAGAGAGCCAATCGTACCTTTTTGTTGAAATTAACCGGAATTGAACGAAGTGCCACGGACTAGGGTTTTGCGGTGAGCTTGCGATTGAGGTGAACGGAGGTGTTGAGGCCGGAATTTCGTCTTCGTGGTGGTCGGAGGACACCGCCGGAGCCGGTTGAACGGCCTGTAGGTCGGAGGTGAGGTGAATTCACGACTAGGGTTCGAAGATGAGGTGCCGTGAACGGGACTGCAAGAGTGGAAAATGAGAGAGTGTCGCTGGAGATCGTAAGGTGCCAGAGGAACGTCGCCGGAAAGCGGTGGTCGTCGCTGGAAGGCTGTGGTCGACGGTTGGTCGGAGGTGAGGTGCAGTGGAGAGGGATGGTCGCGGTTGTGAGTTGTCTTTCATCTCCAAAAATAGGCTTAAAGAAGAAAAGAAACGCGGTTTTCGTGGTCGCGAGAATTTATGTGCAGAAATTAGAGTTTGCCGAACGATACATCGCCGCGGCCGCGACGAAGAAATATCTCGCGGCCGCGACCCGCCTCCGCGGTCGCGAGGATGCTCCATGGCAGCGAAATCTTCCCTGCAGAAATTGGTATCTGGACACACACTAATACTAGCTGCGGCCGCGGCGAAGAAAATCCTCGCGGCCCGCGGCGACAATTTTTTTTATTTATATTATATATATATATATATATAAATAAATAGAAATATAAATATATATATATATATATACAAAAAGTACAAAAATGCTCAGTTTAAAGCCGGGAGCTCGGCACAATTCCGAATCAAGGATACGGGTCGTCGAGACTGATAGTCTCGACATGATGCTTTCCGAGCTCTCCTTCAAAATAAGGCTTGACTCTTTGCCCGTTCACTACAAACAACTCGCCATTTGCTGGGTTTCGGAGTCGGACAGCTCCAAATGATAGCACTTCATCAATAATATAGGGTCCACTCCAACGGGACTTAAGCTTTCCGGGAAAAAGACGGAGTCGGGAATTAAAGAGAAGAACTTTCATACCGGGTACGAGATTTTTCCGGACAAGGGTAGCATCATGAAGCCTCTTTGTCTTTTCCTTGTAAATCTTGGAGTTCTCGTAGGCATCATTCCTCCACTCTTCTAGCTCCGAGAGTTGCAGTAGCCACATCAAGGTTGAAGTTCATCTTTTTAATTGCCCAGAACGCCTTGTGCTCGATCTCAACCGGAAGGTGGCATGCCTTTCCATAGACTAGGCGGAATGGACTCATCCCCAACACTCCCTTGTATGCTGTCCTTTGGGCCCATAGTGCATCATTGAGCCTACTCGACCAATCCTTCCTGGACGAGTTCACCGTCTTCTCAAGAATGGTCTTGATTTGTTTGTTGCTCGTTTCTGCTTGTCCCGACGTCTGTGGATGATATGGGGTGGCCACCTTGTGTGAAATGCCATACTTCTTCATCAGCTTGTCAAAAATGCGGTTGCAAAAATGTTTGCCTCCGTCACTCACAATGGTCCGTGGAAATCCAAACCTGTTCAATATGTTGCCTTGCAAAAATTTGATGACCACATTAGCATCACACGTCCTTGTGGGGATAGCTTCAACCCACTTGGACACGAAATCTACAGCAAGGAGAATATATTCAAAGCCAAAAGATTTGGGCAATGAGCCCATGAAATCAATGCCCCACACATAAAAAATTTCCACTTGCAAATTATTCACAAGGGGCATCTCATTCCTTGGGCCTATATTTCCAATTCTTTGACATCGGTCACAAGACTTGCAAAAGTTATGAGCATCCTTAAAGAGAGAAGGCCAGAATAAACCTGATTGGAGAACTTTAAATGCGGTCTTTCGACCTCCAAAATGTCCTCCACAATGAAGTTCGTGGCAAAAGGCAAGGACATCCAGTTGCTCTTCTTCGGGCACACACCTCCGAAGGATCTCATCCTTTCCCACCTTGAAAAGAAGTGGGTCGTCCCAAAAGTAACTCCTGCACATCAACACAAAACGCTTCCTCTCTTGGGAAGAGAGGTTAGACAACAGGACTCCATCTGATAAATAATTGACAATATCTGCATACCAAGGGACACTAACTACTTCACTCACATGCTCATATGGGAAGCTATCATTTATGTCAACATGTTCATGCAAGGTAAGTGAATGCTCAGTAGGGACAATGCGAGAAAGATGATCAGCAACCACATTTTCACAACCTTTTCTATCACGAATTTCTACATCAAACTCTTGCAACAATAGAATCCACCGAATGAGTCTAGGTTTCGATTGAGTTTTACTCAATAAATAAGAGCCGCATGGTCAGAATGAACAATCACTTTAGATCCCAGAATGTAAGATCTAAACTTTTCTAAAGAAAAAATAACGGCCAGAAGCTCTTTCTCAGTGGTGGTATAGTTCAATTGGGCGCCATTAAGAGTCAAACTAGCATAATAAATTACACGAAGTAACTTATCAACTCGTTGACCCAAGACGGCCCCAACAGCAAGGTTCGAAGCATCACACATAATCTAAAAAGGCAACGACCAATTAGGAGCAATAACAATGGGTGCAGTCACAAGCTTATCTTTCAACTTATCCAAAGCATCTACGCATGCATCATTAAACACAAAAGGCACATCATTAGCAAGCAAGTGACACAAAGGCTGGCTTATTTTTGAAAAATCTTTAATAAACCTCCTATAGAAACTGTTGTAGCAAATTATTTTATTTTTTTACCGAGTACCGAATCGAAGGATTCGTTCCCCGGGTCGATCTCTCGAGGAAGACGGTTCGGAATTTAGCGTTGGTCTTGATCACACAAGAAAAGAAAATAAGTCCTAAACAATCTAATCACGATTGATTTGGGGAGCTAGAACTAGAAAAGCAATTTAAAGAAATAACAATTAAATTTCTAGAGAAAAAGAAGAAGTTCTAGGGGTCGGGAAATCTCATCAAGTCTTAAACTATGTTGACGCTTATTTGTTCGGTTACAAGATTAAACAAGCCTACACGTCTAGAGGACTATGCTCAATAACTCTTCGTAACAAGAGCACAAACATAAACGATAAATTCATTCAAACAGGCAACACATAGACAATACTTTTACGAACATGTCTACTCTATACGAGCCTAAATCGACCGACGTCTCCCCTCTCGGTTCTAAACGTCGATTAACTAGGTTAGAATGGTGATCAATCAACTAACCATATAATTCACACAACTCGTATAGATTGAACAAAACACATTCCTCATAATTCAAAACAAGAATCAAAATCCCTAACCCTAGGTGAATGGATTACCTCATGCTTAGATTCAATTTCATGTTAACCGAAATTAAGAACATAAAACCAATCAACAATAATAAAGTAGAATTGAAAAACTTACAATCGAATTAAGAGTTGCAAGATTTCAATCCAAATAACTTTGTGTCCAACAATCCAAGCATGAGAGAAAAAAAGAAAAGCAGAGAAATTTATCCTAATAATATTGAGTTTTTGGAGAGAAAAATTGAAAGGAACGATATTGGGGATTGTTCCTTATGTCTGGGGGTTCGTTTTCATATATAGAGCTCAAAAAACGGAGCTAAAATGAGTAAAAACGGAGAAAAATAAAAACAGGGTCGAACAGGTCGCGACTTGCGAGTCGCGAGTCGGACGGGTCGTGGGGTCGCGTAGCTGGTCGGAGGCTCTGTGTTAGTCGCGAGTCGCGACTTTTATCTCGCGAGTCGCGACGTAGGCTCGCGAGTCGCGACATTTCTCTCGCGACTCGCGACTTTGGACTGCACTGCGCCATTTTATGTTTCGGGCTCGTTTGGGCTCATCCGAACTCGGAATTGAGTTCCGTTTTTTGCTACGTGTCACTAACAAACCCATCTATCCAATTGTGCTCTCAAAACCAGATTTTCCTGAAGAGAAAATTCGCTCGAAGCTCCTGACCTACACACCAAAAACGACAAAACACAAAAGAAAACCGGAAAAACAAATGAAAAACACCTAAAGACTCAAGATGAAGGAAAACACATAATAAAACATGAAACGGACTAAAAACTAAAGAAAGGACCTAAAATGGGGGAAAAAGAAAGATAAAATAAACACGAAAAATGCAACAAAAATGGGACAAACAGAAACCAGCATGACCCAAAAAACTTCTAACCCCTTTCACATTCACAGGTAGAGGGAGGTTTTCAATCACATCGATTTTTGCCTTATCAACCTCAATACCACGATTAGACACCACATGGCCTAACACAACTCCACTAGTCACCATAAAATGACTCTTCTCCCAACTCAAGGTCAAATTAGATTCAATACATCTTTCAAGCACACGAGATAAATTATGGAGACAATTAGAAAATGAAGTACCAAAAATAGAAAAGTCATCCATAAATACCTGCAGGCAATCCTCAAGCATATCAGAGAAAATGGAGAACATGCACCTTTGGAAGGTCCCGGGTGCATTGGATAGGCCGAATGACATCCGCCTGAAAGCAAAGGTGCCGAATGAGCACGTGAAGGTCGTCTTAGGCTGGTCCTCTGGCGCTATGGCTACTTGGCAGTAGCCGGAGAGTCCGTCTAAGAAGCAGTAGAACTGATGGCCCGAGAGACGGTCGAGAATTTGATCGATGAAAGGTAACGGAAAGTGATCCTTCTTTGTCACGGCATTGAGGCGCCGATAGTCTATGCACATTCTCCACCCGGTAGTGATGCGGGTGGGAACCATCTCCTTCTTCTCATTTTCTATGACCGTGATGCCACCTTTCTTCGGCACTACATGGATCGGGCTGACCCATTCGCTGTCTGCTACTGGATAAATGAGTCCCTCGGAATAGAGTTTCAACACTTCCTTCTTCACCACCTCCATCATGTTCGGGTTGAGTCTCCGCTGGCTGTCCCGAAATGGCTTGACACCCTCTTCTAGGATGATCTGGTGCATGCATGTGGAGGGACTGATTCCTTTAATGTCTCCGAGGCTCCATCCAATCGCCTTTTGATTCTTCTTGAGTACATCAATCAACTCCTTCTCCTCGTCACCATTAAGCTCGGCAAAAATGATAACCGGCTTTTGCTTCTCGTCATCAAGGAAGACATATTTGAGGTGGCGGGGTAGTTCCTTGAGCTCTAGAGTGGGTGGAGTTGGTGTGTGGGACTCGTCGGCTGCAAAAAGCTCAATGGTTGGCCCTCCTTCATCTTTTAGATCGGGCATTGTCCTCTCTTCATAGTCACGTATAGTCGTCTCTTCCACAAATGGGTCGGTTATATCAATGAAGGCGCACTCCTCCACAAAGTTCACTGAGGATGCAGATGTGACTTCTCGGAATGAGATAGAAACGGACTCGCCCAAGACCGTCATATTCAATGTCCCGTTCTTCACATTGATGAGGGTGTTGGTGGTGGCCATGAATGGTCTGCCCAGAAGGATTGTGTGGTCCTTCCCATTCTCCTGTACGTCCCCCACGTCCAGGACGACGAAATCCACAGGGACAATGAGTCTCCCAACATGGACAAGGACGTCTTCCACTACCCCTTTTGGGTATTGGATTGAATGGTCTGCAAGCTGGAGGCACATCCGGGTTGGCCTCAAGTCTCCTAGGCCGAGTCGCTGAAAGATGGAGAACGGCATGAGATTGATTCCTGCTCCGAGGTCAAGCATCCCCGAAGCCTCCTTCCCGTTCCCGAGGGCTATCTGAATCACAAAACCCCCGGGATCTCGTTCTTTCTTCGGATGATCATGCTGCATAGAACTTGTAGCTTCATAGACCACTACTTTCTCCCTGTCCCCAAATTTCCTCTTCTTCGTCACTAAGTCTTTAAAGAACTTCACGTACGAGGGCATATTCTTGATCACGTCCAGGAGTGGCAGGTTGACGTTGACCTTTGAGAGCATGTTGTATAGGTCCCGAAATTGCTGCTCCTGCTTCTCGTCCCGGAGTCGGCTTGGGAAGGGTATGCTTGGTTTGAAAGGGTTTGGTGACTTGTGTAACATTGGGCCGTCTGTTTGCTTCCTTGACTCAGCTTCCGTATTCTTCTTCGGGCTCTCCTCTACTCCTTTGGACTGGTTGGTTGGTGTAAGATCATCAGGCTCGGGCATTTTCACGTGGTTGTCTACCTCCTTCCCCCTTCTCAACACTGTGATGGCTTTGGCTTCTTTAGGCTGGCTAGGTAGCTTCCCCTTATCTGAGTCTGCCTCCATGTTCCCCACTCTTGTAGCAAGCTGGCCCAACTGTGTTTCCAGGCGTTTGATAGAGGCATCGGTGTCCACGCCTCTTTGCTCACTGTTTGCCATAAACTGGAGAATCTTGTCCAGCTTGTCGTCCTGGTTAGCTGAACTGGGTCCGGCCCCTTGTGCTTGCATTCCTCCCATTGGGCTCCTCTGTTGTTGCTGATGCTACTGTTGGGGATAGTTTGGCCTCATCTGCTGTTGGGGAATGAAGGTGGGTCGGGGCTGTTGCTGCATGAAGTTCTGTCGAGGAGGCTGCTGGACGTTGTTGTTGTTAGACCACGAGAGATTTGGGTGATTTCTCCACCCCGGGTTATACGTGTTCGAGTATGGGTCGTTGGCAGGCCGGTTCTGGTAGCCTTGAAGAGCATTGACACCTTCATATTGTTCACCAAAATCTTGATCGAAAGCTGATGGGCACACCTCCGACCTGTGCCCTTGTACTCCACATGCTCCACACGCTTCTACAGCCATGGTCTGCATTGGTTGGCCTCTTTAGACGTGTCCATTTGCCGGGCCGGGTCGGCGGTTCACCGTGTACTGAACCGGGCCCGGCCCGCTTGTAACTAAGGGCCGGCCTTTAGGTGTCCGGTTCCGGTTTGAAAACCGGCTTCTCCGGGCCGGGCCGGGTTCGGTCCGGGTCCGGGCCGGTTCGGCGGGCCGGTTCGACCCGTGGCCATGTCTAGGCCTCTTCTTGCGTTTAGTAGCCGCATCTGCTCCGTGAGCTCAGCTAGCTGTTGTGCCATCATGTCCTGTCCTGGAGATACCTCATTAACAAAAGTCCTCTTCCCTCGACTGCTCTTTTGAGACGAGTTAGAACTCATCGCCTAAAAAATATCTATCATTTCTTCTGCCGTCTTCGCCCCGATATCTCCACCAGCTGCATTATCCACCATGTATTGAAGATTCTGGTGGAGGGAGTCATAGAAACTGTTCACAAGTAGGGCCGGAGGGAAATTGTGATTTGGCAACTGTCTCTGGAGGTCCTTGAAGCGCTCCCACGCCTCATGAAGTGGATCGTTTGGCTGTTGGGCAAAAGAAACGATCTGGGACCGAAACTCTTGCGTTTTCTAATGAGAGTAGTATTTCCCAATGAACTTGGTGTATACTTGCTCCCAAGTGATGAGAGAGTCGGGAGCAAGTGTCATAAACCAAGCCTTAGCTCGGTCTTTGAGTGTTTCAGGGAAACACCTCATCTTCAGCTGGTCCTCATTTAAGTTGTGGAGTGGGAAGGTCTGGAGGACATTATAAAACTCCCGAATGAAATGGAGTGGGTCTTCGTTGGGTAGACCATGGAATGCAGGTAGTGGGTTGTAGTGGATTGTTTTCAGCTCGTAGTTCCGAGCTGCTGGTCCCAGTCGGATGCATGAAGTCACTGGCCCGATTATCGGTTGAGCCAGATCACGAAGAAGATGACGAGGTGGGTTATTCACTTCCTCATCACCATTGTGTGCCATGTCTCCTTGGCTATCTGAGTCTCGGTTGGCTGAGTCTGAAGATTCAGGGGCAAGGCTGGCCAACAAGTCTCGTAGATCCCTCTGGATGGATTCGTTGTTCGGGATGATTACACGACCACTCCTGGTTCGCATAAACAAAAACAACAAAAAAGGTCACGGGCACCAGATAGATAAGAAAAAAGACTAAGAAAGACAAAACACGAAAACACTAGGACTAATCAAAGAAAACGAAACAAAGAGAAACACTGAAAAACACTAGAAATCACAAAAATAAGAGAAACACTGAAAACAAAATGAATAAGCGCACAAAATAAGTCCTAAACATTCTCCAGCAATGGCGCCATTTTGTTGTAGTTATTTTTACCGGAGTAGAATCGAAAGATTCAAACACCGAGTCGTATCGCAAGGAAGGTCAGCCGGATTACTCTGTACGATTATTCAATCACTCGAAAATAGAAAACAAATCCTAAACACTCTAATTCAAATGGTTAAGTTTTAATTATCAACTACGCGATTAACAACTAATGATATTCAAACAAGCAATTCCAATTTCACACTCCAAAACTCAATTCAAAGAATGATAAGAATGACTAGGGTGTCGGGGACAATCGTTTCCGGTTCTCGTACATTAAACAACATTCGATCACTCGGCCAAAGGACACGAAAAATTCACTCATTCAGAGATTCATTCTCAATAACTCACGTAACAAAAGAATAAGCATGAATGAACAATTATCGAGTAAATTAGCACATAGACAATACGTCTCCGAACAAGTCTATTCTAAACGAGCCTAGATCGATCGATTCCTCCCCTTTCGTTTCTAAGAATCGATTAAATGGATTAAAATGGTGATCAATCAATTCAACCCTAGGTTTAACACTACTCGAATAGATTGAGTAATCAACATGCACATAAACGAAATTGAACCGGAACAATTATCCCCTAACCCTAGTTTACGAGTTTAGCTACTCATTATCAATTCAACACAACAATTCATAATTAAGCAAACCATCAAATGCATACACAAAATGAAAAGAAATGCTTACGATTAATAGTGAATCCAATGTCGAAAAGCAACGTACAATTCAAATCCTAAGCTTAATCTTGGTGTTTTCACGATGCAAGATCAATTCCAAGTGAAAGATAAGAGAAAACTGAGTTCTGGGATGAAAGATAAGAGAAAACTGAGTTCTGGGGTGAAAAAGTACGAGAGAGAGTTCAAAACCTAGGTAGAACCTCCTCAAAAACTGATCAAAAATCCGAACTAAAAATCTGCTCGTCGCGACCTCCGCGGCAGCGACCTAACCTCCCGCGGCCGCGGTGAAGAAAGCTTCGCGGCCGCGACCATCCCCGAGGCCGCGACATCCACGGAACAGAAACGGGAATTTTCGAACAGCTCGCGCCGCGACCTCCCTTCTTCCGCGGCCGCGGTGAAGGGTTCTGCACGGCATGTTTTCGGGTTCGTGTTCTCGCGTCCGGACTCGGAATTTCATCCCGTCTTCTCCAATATGACCCCAACTCAACCATCTAGATGGTAATCCTCGCATGGCGATGCACCGCGCTACCTAACCTGCACATCACCACCGACAAGAAATATGGAAAACTGAGAAAAACGAACAAAAAAAAAGCAAAAAACGACTAAAACAAAGGAAATGCACGAAACGACTCAAAACGGACCAAAAACCAAAGAAAAATACCTAAGGAGGGGAAAAATAAGCATAAAATAAGCAAGAAAAACATGACGAAAGTGGAACGAACAGATACTTATATGTGATATGGTGGTGTGATGTAAATATAGCGAGATTATGATTATGGGTTTACGCAGAGACACAAATTTTATAAAATTTCTCTCATTATTTATTATTTCGCAAGTTAATATTTATGGCAGCAAAATTATCATGACTATTGAGTCATATGTGAAAGTCCTGGATGGACTTGAGTACCAGATGAAAGATAATTAAATCATTTAATTATATAAAGTTGTTGGTAAGATGTGGTACAACCAACAAAATTCTTCCTGAAGAAGTAAAGTACGAAATTCAAGGTAGAAACTTGTGTATAATATACAAAATGATCATCTCGGTTAAAAAGATTATGTGGTGAACACTATGTAAAAGATTAAATATGTTAGCTCATGCTAATAGACGGAGTCAAAATAAAACTCTTGGTTAAATATCAAAGAGAATTATCTCGATTTGCAGATCGAGAATCTCGTAGAAGGAGTACTTGTAAAGATCCCAAAGAAACTAAAAATATTATTATTACTGAAGAACAAGTACATAAGGATCATATGATGGAAATACAGATAAGAGGTTGTGAATCCTCAATAAATATGCGAAAAATATTACATAATGAAACCCATATAAGAAGGGTGCGTTTCGAGAGTATAAAACTCCGTAACTCTACCACCCATGATTATTATTTGGGTTCATAATGAAAGATCTAAAGGATCAAAATCTCTTTTTCGCTTGACCTCTTGTGTTTCCACAGAATGTTGAAATGTGATGCATTCTTGAAGCTTTTTGATAAGCTCAGCAGACGTGTTTGCAGATTTGAATACTTCTCTCGTTGAAGGAGATATAAAGGTTTGATATACTCCTTCGTCTAAAAATCCAAGCAAACCATAAAAATAGTTATTAAAATTCAATAGACCTATGGGCTTGTTATGAAGTTTCAATTCTGCCTAAGAAGCAATGGTAAACATTGTCATTAAAGTTCTATAACCGCCTGGAAGAATGATAAAAGCATCGCTATTGTTCACCATATCCATCATACAGTCATAAATAGAATGAGTTAGCATCAAACTTGTGGAATCTTTGACGACCCTTGTTGAAGCTCTATGAAAAGGTATGATACTTTTCACTTCTATATCAAAACATTTTTCAGCCATTAAAAGGTTATCAAAGAAAGTGATGTTAGTCCCTCCATACAGTAAATTGATTTTTTGATTCCCCATCTCCCTTACTAGCTGACTTACAATATCAATATTTTGAGAAAAACTTGCCAGTTTAGAACCACCAAGAACACACATGGTTTTGATCGGATGAAGAAATTTATTACCTTGAGAAGACTCTGAAACATCCATCTATTTATTGATATACTAAATTTTGTGAGATATATGATTATGATGAATGACTCGCTATTTAAAAGGGACGTTTCACAAAACGATAACTGACAAATAAGACGTTGGGTCTTAAATGAATCTTATCTGTCGGCAGCTATAAGATTTTCTGAAAATTACAGAAACAACATAATAAACTGTATTTTTCATACTAGCAAGAACAGTTTTTACAAACTTGATTTTTTGAAATAATATTTTCGATACTGTAATGTTCTTCTTCATTTTTGAAATGAATCCATAGAGACATAAGCTCACGATGCACATAACCACTAGGATGTATCTCAAGAATCTGTTGAATCGTTTGATCCATGGATTCTTTACTCAATCCATCATTTATAAATGATATTTTATTTTCTCGATTTTTGGATACGAACCCCACAGATGTACATCGTTTGTCGCAAGTCCATCGAGCACATTTGAAGCATCCACCTAATCTTTTTGCTCTTCGTTTCTTTGCAAAAGTACTTTTACCCATACCTGGCATATATTTGTATGAATTTGGAAACTCGCCAGACAATCGAACTTTTGCTTCAATCAACCATCGAATATCATTTGGAATATCATTAATCATTAGCACCCTTAATATTTCTAATCGAGATCGATAAATTCTTTTTATGATATTTATTGGGAGAAAAGAATAATCTTTTCGAATATTTGAGAGTGCTAAATTCATTTGTAAATTTGGACATTTGTTAAGGAAGATTGAATGATTTACCTGATAATTTATAGAAATGATGCGTATGCGATATGACTCTAAAAATAGAGCTTAAAAGTCTATATGTCAGAAGGCATGGTATGCATGTGATACGATTCTGAATTTAAATATTGTGTGCACTTGAAGTGCATTTATTGCCGCCAAAAGATGATGTGATATGTTTGTGATAAATATGAATTATTGTGATGTTTACCGATATAAATGATAATGGTTTGCATGATTTGTGATATGTGATGTTTTGTTTTTTATTGGTGAAAATTATTACTAGCCAAATATTTGTGAATCAAGATGAAAAAGGGATATGATATATGGGCCCACTACCTCTCCCATGTGTGCTATTAGATATTATGGATCCACTAGATAGGCACATGATTATATAATTCGTAACCTGAAGTTACAAGATGTTTTGAGCAATGAATATGCATATGACACGTAACCTGAAGTTACGAGATGATTATGAGATAATGAAAATAAATGTCATATGAAAAGCTAGTAATATACCCAACTGATATGATGAACTCTTGAAAGAAAAATGTGCACATTACAAGTGATATGAGTTTTTAAGTTCTCCTATTATATATATTGAAATCGAGAACGAAACGGAGACTATATGAACTTCCTGTTAGAGTAGGGTACCCGGCGTTCCAATCTAATTGGACGTATTCTACTTGTAAATACAGTCTATTGGAATTATATTATGAATAAGGCATTTATTTATCTTAAGAGAAAGCATTTATCTTATAATTGCACTTAAGATAAAATCCCTAGATCACTTATGGTTATAAGGTATGGTTGCGCATAGAGATGGTGATCATGGAACATACCTTGAAAGCCGTGATCTTAAATACAGTTCCAAGTCGATGGATGTTTCGAGATGGGATATCGAATAATCCATAAAAGACTTGCACATAGTTTGTATGCTTGTTGGACAAGAATGTTGCATTCCATCAACATTAGCGTAAGACGTAAGTACATTTATGTGGGTGCTTGTTAGAGAACAAGTTCACTGAACATGACCGTATGAAAATTCTTAATGAAGAATTTATTCAGTCGAATAAGAATTTTCATGTTACAATAGTACATGACTAATCCTAAGACTTGAGGCACAATGGTAACTTTGTGCATATTACATTCTACTTTGATTTATCCTTTTGGTAGCTAGCACTATCGTTTAAAGGGATAAGTTGGGTATTATGTTAATATGTATGGAAGTTTGTTAGTGGCCAATAAAGGATTCGACACTTATGAAGATAAGTGAATTTCCTATGTGTTTCATAGTTATTAATCCAAAGTCCTTGGCCAAGGCAGAGATGAATAGTGATTCATAACCGGGTTAATAAACATGAAATAGAATCATAGTTATTAAGTCAATTTGGGTTTCGACAAAATCATACCCAAGACTTAATCGGGAAATTAGATGTCGAAAGGATTTTACATGTATGGAGTTGTAATCGGAATAGGTTTACTCGCTATTCACTTAATACTAGATTCATGATACTTGCTAGGTGTTACCATGATATGTGGGTTCATGAATTAAGGGGTTAATTCTTGAATAAGAGTTAATAAGATTTAACTCAAATTACAAAGTGTTGTAAACCCACTACTAGTATTAATAGTGAACCTAAAAGGTCACACTAATTATGAACAAAGGTAAAGATTGTATTTCTAATGGTTAGAATTAATTGATAAATATCTAATTTGATTAGATGTCAATTAAAGGAATATATTAATCAATAAGATTGATTAATTACATTTTGGATATTACTTTAGTAATTAAAGTAATTACTAAATTAATAAAGTTGAATTTTAAAATAGGATTTTAAATTTCAAATCCAAAATAATAATAATATGATTATTATAATATGGATGAAAATTGGGAAATGAATATAATAATAAAGTCTTGGAATAGATTCTCAAGATTTATTATTATATTATTATTTTTATCTTTAAATATGATTTAAGGATTAAAATAATAAAATGAATATAATAAATGGTGGTTAGATGGTTGTTTGAACTACTTAACATTGTTTATTATATATAAAGTCAATAGTTAGTAATATGATTTTTAAATAAAATCAGATTTTATTTAATATTACTAAATATTGATTATTTTATGCTAAAATGTTTAGTATAAATAGATGCAAAATGTTTGCAAATTATGCTAAGTGATTTTGTGAGAAATTCAAAGAGAGAAGAAAGTGTTCTTCATATATTTCAAGAAAGTGTTCTTGGAAATTCCCAAATTAAATTTATATATATATATATATATATTCCTATACGAGAAAACCGAGACATTCCTACTAGCGAAGGAAGGTAGTCGGAACCGGGCTTCATAGGGTGGATACAATTAGAGGGAAGACACTTGGATTCCTCAAGCGAGTAACCTCAATCCGTTGACGTTACAAACCGGGAACCGATTCCCACAATCCACTTCGGTTAAATTGAAGGAGTTCAAGAACTACTCGGTAAATACTATTTATTTGTATTTGTATTTAATTTATTATAACAAATCAAAATTTTTATGTGATGCATGTTTTAAAGATGACGATCAGTTAATTCGCAATTAGTATGTACGGGTGTTGTATTTATTCGATAAATACTTACTTTGAAAAATTTTAAATTCCGCTGCTTAAAGCCCGTACGGTATTATCGAACCCAACACTTCCCTCAAGAAATTCAATATTGAAAATACAGATAAGGGATTTGTTAAGAAGAGGGGGAGAATCAATGTTGAAATTTTTATATATGTATCACACTGGAAGTGTGCAAATAAACTGAAGGATACTGATAGAGGTTAAATATGTGAAATATTGTGATGGTGGAATAATACACTGGAAGAGTTGATATTGTGCAAATTAAAATACCCAAAATAAGTGGTGAATGAGGGTAAGACTGAAAGTTGCACAACGAATGATATGGTATAAATACCATCAGTATCTGAAAATCTGAATAAATTTTTATGATTCTCATGGAAATATTATGGTGAATATATGAATACGCGTTGTACTCTTTTTTCCTTGACTAAGGTTTTGTCCCATTGGGTTTTCTTAGCAAGGTTCTTAATGAGGCAACAGGAATGACGTATTCACATGAATAGTGTACTCTTTTTCCTTCATTAGGATTTTGTCCCATTGGGTTTTTCCTAATAAGGTTTTAACGAGGCATATTCATGGTATAATGAGGACTACCGGATAATTGGTATTATTCCTCATGATGATAAAAAGATATTGGAGTAGTTGTACTCTTTTTCCTTCGATCAAGTTTTTTCCTATTGGGTTTTCTTGACAAGGTTTGAATGAGGCAGCAAATGGATACTCCAATAAAGATGATCTATTTGAGGGAGAGCAATGTTATGCTTCCACAATGATCAGGTTTTGTCACACCGGGTTTTTCCTAACATGATGAAGCAGTGTATTTGATGGACACAAGATACAACTCAAGATGTTCAGATTGAGCTTTGCCCAAATCAATTAAATTATATTTAGGAAATAGTCGGGAGTGTTATAATATATGTGCATGAGGTGCATAAAATAATATATGTGAATGACTATTTTGTCCCTAATGTTATTGTATTATCACGATTTTGACATCAGAAGTTTTCCTATAAATAGGAATTTCAATTATAATGAAAATACAATCAAGAGAAAACATTCTCTATATTCCCTATATTTCTCTCTATTTTATAACATATATTAAATCTCAAATCATGTTTTCAGAACTATTTTACTATATGAAGAAGCACCATGGTTCTATTTTATAACATATATTAAATCTCAAATCATGTTTTCAGAACTATTTTACTATATGAAGAAGCACCATGGTTCAGGGCCGTCGTATAATTAATTTATGATGTAGAAATTAAAATATTGTGTACATATTTATACATATTATTCCACATATAACGAGTTTTATCGGTGACTTAAGGGCATCCACAACTGATGTCATTTATTTAATCATCGATTACACTCTCTCATCCACATCATGTACATAGCATCATTCCATTAAACATTTTTCCACATTTATTAAATTTCAACGTTAAATGGCATGGGGTCCATTAAAAAAATTAAAATATATAAATTAAAAACAAGTGCAAAATATATATTATTTTTTATTATTTTGGCCTTATATTTTCTTGTTTAAGGTCATTCAATGGAATGAAAGTTAAATGTGGGATTCACTAGTTTTGACATCAAATGAATGACATGCAATAGTTTAAATGAGACTATTTGGCATTTAAAAATGGCACATATTAGTGTAATGCAGATGCCTTAATGCATTGGGACACCAAGAAGCTGACCAAAAAAAATAATAATAATAATAATAATAATAATAATAAAAAATGTGCGATCCCGGTCATATGACCTTGGATCGCGACGGATTATCAATTTGGGATTTGAAACACTTGTTTCCAGAGGCGGACGGAGGCAGGGGCCCGTAGGGGTACAGGCCCCTGTGCAATATTTTAAAAAAATTAGTACATATATAATTATATTGTCAAATAATTACAAAAAGATTTTCTTAAAATTTAAGTTGTTTGCATTTTCTATTTGTATTATGTTGTAGGCAACATATATAAATGAGTTACATTGATTTTCCACAAAAGTCAACATTGATTTTGATACTTGAATTTTAGGTATTCTAAAAATTATAATAAAATTATAATTATAAGTTCAAATTAGCTCCTAAATTATGTTTGTCATTGATTTTTTAACTAAAAAAGATATTTATCTTTATAAGGAAGTCCATGAATACTAACGTTGTAAGAATATCCAATGCTAAAGAAAAAAATATTAGTGTTTAAAAAAAATATATTTAATAAGATTTGAATTTATGTAATTATGAGTGATAGAATATATAAGAACATGCATAGCATAAATATAATGTTTTTTTTTTTGCACTTTGTAAATGTTACGTTTGTGCCCCCTCAGTCTTGCGAGTCTGCGCCCGCCCCCTGCTTGTTTCATTCCTGTTAAACAAGTATATTTTTTAAATAAGATAAAAAAATAATTTATATTTATTGTGTTAATTTATATTAAAAAATAAAAATACCAAATGTCGTATTTTTCCATTATCTATAAATGGATATCACATTTGAAAGATTTTGAAATACAATTGCAATTTATCTCTTTTTACCCTTTTCTTAATTTTTGTAATTTCAATTTTTAATTGGGTTGGCAATTTTTTTGATTGTATGGTAAAATATTATGACTTTAAATATAGATTTTTATAATTATTTTGTCATAATTAAAAAATAACAAAAATTAATTGTAGATTATATTTAATAAATAAATATATAAAAATAAAATAAATAGTTTAAGTTGATTTGAGTTGGAAATAAAAATAATTTGAGTTGTAAAGTTAGTTGTGTAGATAAAATAAAGAAATATTTGTAATTATTATGTTGAGTTGGGAATAAATATGACCTTCAATGTGAGAAGAAGAAAAAAAAATGAAAAAGAGTTGTACTTCTTTTGTCCATACAAAGAAAGAAAAAAGGAAAGAAAATATCATTAATGTTTATTATATTCACATATCAATGCGACCTAAAAAACTGTTCCTCTTCTCATTAAGAAATTATCTTCAACTGCAAAACAGAGGCGAAAGTCCAAATTTGGAGATTAGTGAGTTTTTGGATTTAGATCGGAGAGTGAGAAGGCATCAAACATGTGCTGTGATGGAGATTGCCGGCCTTTGGGCTTTCTGTTGGGCCTTCCTTTTGCTCTTCTCTCTCTCGTTATCTCCATCGTCGGCATAGCCATCTGGATTGTTGGGTTAGCTTTTCTTTCTTTCTTCTTCTTAATTCTTATTTTTTCATTGATATTGATCATGATTTGTATTATTTGTGTATGTATAGGTTATTGTTGAGCTGTATATGCCCGTGTTGTCTGTGCGTGACGGTGGTGGTTGAGCTGGCGCTTGAGCTCATCAAAGCCCCAATTCATGTTATGGAGTGGTTTACTTCTCAGATCCCTTGCTGACAAGTTTATAATTCTTCTTCTACTTCATTTATTCCTATTATTTTGTTATTGGGGTTTTCGGTTGACTGAGTTTATCCCTATTTTAGATTCTTAGCTGTAATATTCAGGGCTTTTTTTTGGTCTGTTTAATTATCATGTGCGGGCTTTGCATATGATCTATATGCATTCGTCAAGAAAAGTATTAGTTAACGTGATGAGAAAATATTTTGAATTGGCAATAAAAAAAATTGAAATTGGCAATTCAATGAATTAAAAAAAAAAAAAAATCTAGAATGTGAAGTAATATATAAAATCGATTTTGTTGATAGATGAGATATGATTTTTAAAAGAGCATCAAAATTTTGAACAAATTGGATATAAAAGTATATGTATAGTTTGTTTTCTCATTCACCATATATTTTGTTGCACAACATATTTTTTACATTGTACCACACCGCAAAGAAAAATAAGAACACCAAAGAAGTCTACGCTAGTGGAGAACAATCTAAATACCTAAAAGTAAAGAATAAGAATCAAATTTTAGAATGGGTTGACGAGCTAACATCATAGCTTTGGAAATACATTGTTGTGCGGATTCTATATGTACTCAACCCCCCCCCCAAGATTTCTAATTTCTAGTATTTATATATATATATATATAAAAGTGTATCATTCTTCAAATAAACTTACACAATTATGTTAAAATAGTAATTGTATTACTCTTTCTACTAATAATTCAACTACAATTATACTCTTTTGACACTTTTCTATAACATTTTTTTTAATTTAAATAAATTGAATATATAGTAAATATGTGAAAAAATAAAAATTGGTATTTTTTGAAAAAGAAGACCATATAAGATATGCTTGAAAAGAAAAAATATCAAACCATTAGTATGGACTATGGAGGCAATCATTAATGATATTCATGAGTTGAGAGAGTATTCAATGTTAATTTGTTAATGTTAAGGTTTGAAACTTTATAATTTATATTGCACTATTATTATGTATAATTTTATAGTACAACTTCTATTTTTTATGTACAATAAATTAAATTTATGATTATTAAAAAATATATAGTCCCCCCAAAAAAAAATTCTGGATCCGCCCTAGTGCGGAAAATAATAAAGCAAACCTACTGAAATATTGTAAATTTAAATTTGTGCTGAAAATAATAAAACAAACCTAATGGAATATTGTAAATTTAGATTTGCATAACGGCAGAAGTATTGATGTTGGGATAATAGAATGTGCATTGGTAAATTGAAGTATAGCACAAAAAATAAATAAATAGATAACCTACAAATTTGTTAACACCATTCTTAATAAATGAAAAAAAAAGATCAGTATAAAAATAGTATACTCACATATATCCATCCAATTTAAGAGTAATTTTCATAACCTTCAGGAAACACCATTTCAAGTATAACCCTATAGAACTAATAAACGTAATTTTCAGAAAACCGATAAAAATTATTTTATTCATCTCTTAAATATCAACATTATAGACTATCAAGCCCCATCTCCCAATATTATAATTTCAAAACCAAAATACACAGAAATAATTAGAACAAATCAAAATCTACTAAGCCAAGATTCATACCATTCCATAATCACAAACCAAACAATGCATCAGAAAATATAAAAAAATAAAAGATAAAGACATGTATAAACCAGGAAACAAATAAATTTGCACCAAGCAAGACACATATGTTATTGTAACAGTATAGACAATTGTGAATCTTATTGATGTATGAAAACAAAAAAAAATATAGCAATATACCCCTTCATCTTGGTTCCTCACACCCTTAATTGATTCAGAAGTTTTTCCCTCGTCGTTAATCTCCAAAAATGATGCCATGAATAGAAAGAAAAAAAAAAATAATAAAAAATCCAGTTGTTATAACTTATACAAACAAATTATAAAGTACCAAGCACCTGGAAAAATAATAAGCTGAAACTATACATAGATATAAAACGTAATCCTCCATTATACTTTTCTATTATACTGTTCAGTGAAAAAACTTGTGATTTATTTTTTTACTACCTAACATTTCTTCTTCTCGGATCATAGTTTTGATTCGCCTTGTCTGCAGCCCCTTGTTTTTAGGGAAGAAAAGGTAGTGAGATGCTTGCTGGATTTGCTTCCACACTACGATATGATAGGTACATAGAAAATAGAAGTACGGTAAGTTAAAAAAAATATCACAAATTTTCAAGCTTAGATACAAACATGTCCTTAACATACTGAAATGATGACCTATAGAAGTCGTGGCCCATGAGAAAATATACAACAATCTCAACACGATGACCAACAATCCTCACGCTTGAACTTGACCCTACTCTTAAGTTTTCTGCACGAGTAAGTAGAAAATAATTTGAATGTTCAGCCCAACTTTTTTCACATACATACAAGTAAACAAATAAAAGATACCAACTTGATATGCTTGAAATAAAAAAAAAAGTTGTAAACCAATGTATATATAAAAAGAAAATAAAAAAATTACCTTCGCAGGATATTGATTGAAATAATCCATGGCAAGCTGCCAAGAAAAATAATCTCAAAACTCATGAAATGAAAAAAACATGTCGTAGAAAATAATAATTGATTCGAGTCAATGCACAGATATACTGTCAAAATATCTAGGGAGTTTTTTTTTATCATATTGAAAAGCCATGTTTTAAATACCGTACCGTATCGATCGGTATTACCGGTAATACTGGATTACCGGTGGTCCGACCGGTACGGTTACACTTAAAATACCGTTTTGGCCAAAATACCGGTTTATACCAGTTTCATATCGAAAAATACCAATTTTACCGGCCAAAATACCAGTTTATGCCATTTTTTTTTAAAAAAAAAATTTTTAATATATTTTCATTAATTTATTTATATAAATTGAAAGTTCTACACTGAATTTTAATATGTTTACATTGTTATTAGATGTTAATTAATTTTACTATTAGTTAAAGTTAGTTTTGTACATCATTTATATTATAATAACAAATTAATTTAATATTTATTGAAACCGGTAAAATAGACGGTAATACCCGTTGGCTCGTCCGGTATAATAACCGGTACGGTATTTAAAACACTGTTGAAAAGGTCTCACATGAAGAAAAATATTTTTGTTTGACCAAGAACAAAATTCAAGTTTAAAACAAACTTCAGAGACAGCTCCTAAATGCAGTTAGGCTGACTCAGATTCCAAAAACCATGGAGTGCAGAATGAGCTCAAGATTGAGCTCCAAACACGAGAACAANGTTTGTAAATACTAAATACTCTCTAGCCAATGTAGGTAAAAGTATGGTAGTAAGTTGATGTGCAATCAGAGGTCCAACAATGAACAATGGGTTTTCCACCACCAGATGAATTCCACTTTTTCATCAAATTTCCCTGCCTCTTCTGATATGGTTTTGACATAAGAATACCAAAGGTGCAAACAACAGGATTTTCTTAACAGCGCTAGCTAGATACAACTTTTCCAATACTGAAGAGAAGTTAGATTATTAGAAAATTATAGCCCCGCATTAGATTGGGAAGATAGGAGGAATTTCTTGCACGGAAAGAGTTTTTCGGTATTACGCTTTCAAACTGTTGCTTGATGTAGTTGGATTTCGGTGCTGCGATAGATCAAACAAATCTGATCTGTAAATTTATAGAAAAATAAGTGAAACAAGAGATCAAACCTTACCCATTAAAAAGTAAAAAAATAGTAAAAAATAGGACATCTCTACAGCATGCGTTGTGCATTCACTAATGAAGTAACCAAATCATCAGAAATCTAAGTACGCTAACATAAACTCAAAGTCAGGGTCATCTGTGACAAACTTAATATTTTCAAACTGGACCAAGAAAAATCACATCTTGGATGGGATAACATACACTCCAATTTTTCTCCTCTTTCTTTTTTTCCCAGAACAACTATTTGCATATTATAGATCAAAATTACCTTCAAAGTAGGGATAACTATAGGCGTTCAAATAGAAAAGCCCGAACCGAGGCGGTGGCTTGAACATCTGGCTCTTCATAATAAACCCAACTCTAGAAACCCCATCCAATTAAAAAGATCCTGCCCCGTTGGAAAAATCTGCAGGCTCAGCCTAATATAATATTTCATATTCTATTTTTTGTACGTACATTTAAAGTAGTTAGTTTCTTTATTTATCTCATGTAATGCACACCAGCTATAGTAAACTAAATGTGAGAATGCATGAAGAAAAGTTATGAAACCTTGTGAAGGCAATAAGGAGAGAATTCATAAACTTGAGAACTAAAGCCAGTCCCTGCATCCATTACAAGAGCCCAAAGATTTGAAGAAGACGCCACGCTGCTGATGTATAATCCATCCTCGTTTCCTTCATCAATATGCTGAGCTAGCTTAAAAACCCAGAAGTTATAGTGAAATCTACAAAACCAAATACAAATAAATCCATCATTTCTCTTGAAACCTTAAAGAAAGTTAAAGAATTAGTTCAAAGATACCTTTGTTTCATCGGGCGTCAAGCATTATACACACTAATCCACTGTGTAGCCAGCATCCCCATGTGAACTTTCTTTTTGGGTTGCTTGTAATCAGCATCAGCCCAGCATAAGTCGTCCGTCTTATGCCCCACTTGATATATAAGCTTCAAAATCCACAAATATAAATAAAATGAGAATAAAATAAAACAAAATATTGCACATATGTTCTGTTGACTGAAAAATGACTGTCGATTCTGGGTAGTTATTTTTCCGCCAAGAATGAGTCAATCGTCTCCAGCCACTCCTCTTCTGGATTTCCGACAAACCCTCATAAAACACCTAAACGTGCATGTGAACAAGAAATACGAATCACAAAACATCACAATCCATAGCCACAAAAGCAAACTAACATCCCATCATTGCACCTGCTAATTCAATAACTTTACCATTTTTTATTTTTTAATTAATTTATGATAAAAAGAATATGGGGTAGAAAGAACAAAAATTAGGCACACAACTTTGAGAAACTACAACGATCTACCTTATTGAGCTTCTCGAAGGTGTTGGCCCGGCAGGTTTCCAGTCCTTAATCCTTCCCAGCGACGTTGCTTATCCACGATGGCCACCCCTCGCTGACACTGGAAATGCCCATCCTATATTAGTACCCCGATATCGCTGACGCTGAAGACGGGAACGGAACCTTTTCTATCTTCTTCCACTTCCCTCTTGCCGACACTTCATTTTCTACCGGGGCGATGGTAGATTCTTAAATTCTGAAGAGAAGAGTACGTGGTAGGGCCTGAATGGAGGAAATTAGAAAAAGAAGATGAAAAAACAGTCTTTACCAACAAAAAACATTAACAGAAACAAAACCCACACAAAACTAATGAGCAAAAAAATAAAAATCACACGAACAAACAAGAAGCGAAAAAGACAATTGCAATGAGTTAAATAAAGGGAAACAAAAAAGACACCTTCGTAATTGCATTTCTTGAGCATCTTCTCAAGAATCTTCAACCTCGTGGGATCGCCATCCACCACAAGAACCCGCAGGCCCGCTGAAAACACTCCGACATCGGCGAAGAAAACCCACTTGGCTCAAACAAAAATAATAAACACTGAAAAATTCTTTTCTAGAGGATAGAGAAACATAATATCCCATAATCCAAACCTCCGGGATCGATAATGTGAACTTGTCATCTTCTTCTCTGATGTTAAGTTGTAATTTAGCTTATACATCTGCGTGTTCCTACACCCTTTCCTCGTCAAGGGCTCTTGCTCTCATTTCAATGTCAGACACGTCAGAATTTGAATATGAATCTGCACCAGCACCAGCAACAGCACCAGCACCAGCACCAGCTTCCTCCTCTACACAAAAAATGAGTATGAGTACACATCATAATAGATGTAAAGCAATGCAGAGAATGATCCTCATAAGCTAATTAACATTAAAAAAAAGCACTGGAAAAGGAAGAAGTAC
Organism: Striga asiatica; assembly: GCA_008636005.1. Classification (NCBI taxonomy): domain Eukaryota; kingdom Viridiplantae; phylum Streptophyta; class Magnoliopsida; order Lamiales; family Orobanchaceae; genus Striga; species Striga asiatica. Next base: position 1,852,350 of record BKCP01012736.1, read on the forward strand.
CTTTATCATCTTCATCCTCACTTCTGAGGAGTATATCATGGGCAAAAGGATCGTAACGACATTTCTGAAGAAGAGTCGCGTTATCGTGTTCTTCCACATCAGATTCTTGAAGCTCTTCAGGTTCACAACTGCCATCCAAATCAAAACTAAATTCTGCTTTTTGCTTCTTCAATGGAAGAGGATCTAACAATTTAGCACCTTTCTTTTTCTTATTGGGCAGAGAACCAGCCATTTAACTGCATAAAAATGTTATCTTCGAAAATTATCTCACTTCATATACAATAGAAGAGAATAAAATTTACAATTTCACCAAGAATATATGTTGACAATACTCTCAATCAACTATGAACAGCCTGGTAGACTATGACTGATAACCAGTCAACCGCGTCGACCGCAATTCACCAAACAGAAGTCCAGTAAACATCATTATTGAACAAAAAGATCACAAAATTGCATTAACAAGCTAAAACGAAGAGAATTTCGCAAGAAACGAGACCTATTTCAGGAGTTTATCAAATTTATCTTTTTCTTCATTTTTTTTCTGCTAGCAACACACGCACAAAAGGAACAAGAACAAAAAAGATATATAAAAGAAAAAGACAGAGCAAAAATAAGATGAAGGTCGGTACCTGGACTGCTTTAAATAAGTCAGACCAATTTGAATGCCCCTTTTTTTTTTCCACAAGAAGCCGAAGACGGACTAAAAGTAGATAAGGAAATAAAAATAAACCCACCTCAGACTTTAAGGCCAAGTGTTTCAAACTATTTTCCATACTGCTTTCTGGATTTTGTTGATTCATAAAAACCATTTTCCCATACACAAGTAAGCAAGCAGATCTAACCATTACTGTTGCCCGAAAGTAATTCTTCAAAATAATCGATCTTGCTAGCTCTATACTCTTACACTTGCTATTTCAAGTTTATAGCAAAATGAATAATGCATTGCAAATATAAATACGAAAGTATGAACGAAGAAAATTTGAGAAAGAATAAAATACTTACCTTTGACCTAAGCAAGTCGATAGTTTCTGGGGACAACAATTATTAATTTGAACCCCGCCGATGGAGGGCCGAAAACGGCCGTATGTCTTATAGGCTCGATGACCTTAGCGGCGTCGGCCGCCTCCTCTTTGGGAACGGTGCCGTAGCGCTCGGCCAAGATGGAGGGGGAGGAGAGGGTCTCAATAAGGCAGTGCTTGATGGCGTCGCGCGTGCGTTCACTTTGGGGCCAGATGCTGAATGAGATGTTGGAGAGCTTCTCCACGACGGAGATGGTAGTGTTGTCGGACTGAGGCAACGGTAGTTCGGTATCGGCCATGGTGGTGGAGAATGAGGGGTTTGGGGATTCTGAATTGGAGTTTCTTGGGTAATGGAATTGATTGTCAACTTTTCTGAGCAAAGTTGCGTGTTGCAGGAGGAAAAAAAATGGGTGTTGCTAAATACCGCACCCTTTTTGCTAAATACCGCACTCCAATTTACATTTTTGCCCTTTTTATATAAAAAAAAAAAAAAAAATAT
>BKCP01012736.1:1860055-1880270 GCA_008636005.1 Striga asiatica
TATGGTGGGTTGGCCGACGGGTTTGGGGGTTTGGGTGTGAATTTTTTTGATTTTTTTTTTTAATTAAAGGGTAATTTAGTATTTTAGGGGTGCGGTACGTAGTAAAATGGGTGCGGTATTTAGCAATTCAGAAAAAAAATTCTTCCTCCTTCGAATTACATATCTATCCCCAAAAAGCTTTATTGATGAAGGGTATTTTAGGCTACCAAAAGGTGAAGTTTCATTAGAGAGAAAGAGACCGGCAAAAAGAAGCAAACACACAGTTTTAAAAATAAGTCCCAAAACGATGTCGTTTAGGCTAAAATGGAGAGCAAAGAAAGCTACCACGTGGCGGCTCATAAAGGGGTTGTGCTGTTTTCTTATAAGATAAGACTAGGAATTTCTCGCACAACCGGCTCATAATTCTAAAGTATTTATGTTTGCATATGATACTCTCAAATCTTAAATAAATAGATCTCAAGTTGAATAAAAGACTATCGAAAAAGAACTTATGCTCACAATTGCACCTAAAAATATTGATACAACAAACAAATTATACGGTAAATAACTGAAATCACGCAGGACTGTTAGAACTCTACTTTTAGTTTTCAAAATCAAAGCTAATTGGTCAATAATTATTTCTATGATGACCAGTTTGTAGTAAAACCCGTCACGCTTATTAATTAGTTTACAAATTATTTGTTTTACCTGTGTAATCAGTTTAACTACAAGGGGCCGCATTATCTCAATTTTCAGCATGTACGAGCTCCCAATTATCTCAATTTTCAACATGTACGGCTTCCCAACATATTTTGTAATGGATAATTTTATTATGAAATACCTGCCCTAGTGTGTTAAAAGTTTTCAATAACATCTCATCATTGAGAAATAATAACTTACTTTTCCCTATAAAAATGGATAATATTCTTGCAATTCAATAAAATATGATACACCAAGATTTGAGTATCTTTAGAAGACATGACTCTATGCATAAGAGTAGATGTGAGCCTTTGTAGGCTATCTTCTTCCTTCAGAGGGGGCAATTGTCCCCCTATGTGTCAATGTAGTTTCGCCCCTACATTCACAACACACGTTCACATCACGAATTAATTTCTCAAAACACCACCATTAGGCTAAAAATTTGTGGATGCCTAAAAATTATGTAAAGAAATAATGAATTAGTATGTCAACATTTCATCAAGAAGAGGCAAATGTGGAGATATTTTACAGGAAAATAGAAGGAGTAATGAAAATGGTAGATCCCTAGTTTTCGTTACAATCTTGAACCGCAGGTCGACGGAACCCAAATGATGAACATTCATCCGCTACCCAATAATGGCCGAGGCAACCGCCGTCTGCAAAAATCTGCCCCTCATTATTCTCCCATTCCATGATAGAAAGAACAAGAAAATTTCGATGGAACGAATAAGATAAAGAAAAATCTGGGGGAAGAGTAAGTGGAGTAGTTAGAATGACATGAATTTAGAAAGCTTATGGTCTTGTTTGGTAATCAGCGGATAGCTGTTAGCAGTTAGCGGATTCTATTAGTTGCTTTGACCAGCGGATTGCATTAGCTGTTTTGACCAGCTGATTCTGTTAGCGGTTGGTAAAATTAGCTATTTTTATTTAGCATTTAATATGTAAAATTACTTATAAGAACATCAACATACTTTGTCATCTTATTTATGTTTAACTTATAATTATTTAAGAAATAAAAATCACTAATATTTTAAATATTTATTAAAATAATTTAAAATATAATAAAAATAGAAATAATAATAAAATAAAAATATTTTTTAGTCAAGTAAATAAGTTCTGGTCAGATAAACAAAGCCATGCAATTATTAAAAAAATATGCATCTATTATAATTAAGCATGAATATTAGTTCAATTAAAAACATTACTAATTATTGATGATAAAAACATGATAATCCCACTCACTCCCCCAGAATAAGTTCTTTTCTATGTACATAGATTAAAAATAGTTGATTGATTTATGAAATATATTTGACATTGTTAGCTTGATATATATTTTTAAGTAAATGTTTGCAAAGTAACGCAAATATTTTTTTTATGTAACTATATTTATATTAACAAATAAATTATATCTTTTTATAAAAAAGAAAAAATGAAACGTACATAATTTAGTTGTCTATCATTCAAAAAGAGTGAAGCTACTCAATTAAAAGAAGGAGACACTAATCATGTAAATAAATGAGACCGTAATAAAGAATACTCCCTCCTATTCAAATTAATTGTCGTTTTGGCTTTGTGCACAATAATTAAGGGTTACTTTTTTACCAATAATACCCCCATTAATCAAAATTAATAACGTGGATAAGGGAGCTCTTGCAAAGAAACTGGAGCTGCAAAATACTCCCCGTGAGGGCAATTTTCTTGAAAAGTGGGAGTATAATTAATCTGTTACATAGAAAAAAGAAAAAAAAAACGAGAGAGAGAAAAAGGCTTGGACCAAACACAAAGAAAAGGAAAAAAAGGATTTAAAGTTAAAAATCCATCGTCTTCCACCTATTTCCTCTGTAACTCTAATTTTTCAACACCTTACAGATTTGGAGCTAAAATTTCAACAAGAAGATAAAATGAAAATTCACATTCAACATTTCAAAATTTTCAACAAAGAGCCAAAATTCACGAGGAGGTCTATAAATTTGATATGGATAATTAATTGAATTACACATTATGAATAAAGATTTGCAATGGCTTCAAATATTCCGATTGATTTGAACAAACCTCCTTATGAGGTACAAGATGCAGTACCGAGATCTTCAGAGAACATTATAATCGAGCTAAATGTCGACGACAACCCGGAATTTGGATACCCTGTTATCGAGCTCGACTTAAATCAATTTTTCGAAGATGATGACGATGCAAGGTCCGATAGAGATAATTGGCCAGCAAGCCAATGACGGAGAAGGAAATAGAAACATAGAAGGGGTACTTGAAGGGCACGTAACATCGGGTGGAGAAGGGATTTTCAATGAATTTGATGGCGGGAATGGTGAAGCAGGGGAAACAAGCCAAGGTGAGTTTTATTGACATCAACTTTTTTTTGTTTTCTTGATGCTTTTATTTTCTCCAAATTACATTTTGCTCACTGTGTGGTGAATTTTCAAGCAAAATATTGGGATACCTTTGTTGTTAGTTATGTACTTCATGCTAGTTTAGAGTGTCATGTATTTACGGATGTATGCTTGCGGAGAATTTTGATTTCTGCTAACTCGTGAAAGGTTTGAATAATTTGATGTTTTCTCATCAAGTTACTTTTATTTGTTTGTTTGTTTCTGTGTATGTGTGTTTATCCTTTTTTGTTCTTTTCTTATTTTGAGAATGGTGTTGGAAGTTATTTTTGGACGTTAATATTGGTTCAGTTTTATTTCTTTGTTTTTTTTTTCTTCACCACTGATTCCATTAATGATTACATGAAGTGGTGGTGTGATGAATTTTTTCATTGACTTGATTTGTTAAAATATGGAGTAATGTTGTATATGTATATGCTGTGTATGTATATTTTTTTTATTAAAATATTTCATTGACTTGATTACATGGAGTAATGTTGTGTATGTATATTTTTTTTTATTAGTTGTAATCATTAGAGGATAAATTTTTTAGATTGGTTTATGAGATTAGACCTTAAGGTTGAACATGTATTCTTGGCTTAGGGTACCTTAAAAAAGAAAAAAGCAAAAATGATAAAAGTTTGATTTGATAGTAGTATGTTATGTGGAGATAGATATATGAAAGTTTCTAGTGGTCTTATTGTGAACTGTTTTGTGTGCTAGAGAGTTGTGATATTTTTTATTTTTTTATGCAAATATACAAGTTTTAATTAGTTCTTTCTAGGTTTCTGTTGGTAAGATATTGTAAGTTTCAATTATGTTTCCCTTGTCGCAATATTCAGTTTCATAGTTTCATTGCTTTGTTCTCTATGTTAAATTTGGTTAACATTTTTTCAATAGGCAATGTTCAAAAGAGAAAGAACAAGATCCTAACTGACGTTGAACGGTGGACAGTTTACCATGCTTTGTTGGAGAAAAGTGTAAATGGTAAATTGAAAAAGAACACAACAAAAGAAGTGAAAGATATGTTCAATATTGAGCTGCGAACAATTCAAAGAATATGGAAAATTCACAAGAGAACTTCACCAGGCGCGGATGTGGATGTTTCGTCGAGGAAGACACGGAACTGTGGTCGTAAACGAATTGAGGTAGATTTAAGTAGGATTTAACAGATAGAGTGGCATCAACGAACAACACTTGCATCTCTTTCTAATGCTTTAGGAGTTAGTTACTCCAAATTGTATAGACTTTTTAAGCGAGGCGTTCTACGTCGTCACTCAAGTGCCATCAAGCCACATTTGAAAGACGAAAATAAAATATCACGGCTAGAATTTTGTTTATCGATGCTTGATGAAAGCACAACGTTGAACGAGCCAAAGTTCAAGGGAATGTATAACTATGTGCATATCAACGAGAAATGGTTTTACTTGACAAAGAAGGAGCAAACGTATTAACTACTCAACAATGAAGAAGATCCTCATCGTTCATGCCAAAGTAAAAATAACATTGCAAAAGTTATGTTTCTAGCAGCCACGGCTCGTCCTAGATTTGATGGTGAAGGAAGGGTGGTATTTTCGGGCAACATTGGATGTTGGGCGTTTGTCACAGAGCAACCAGCCCAAAGAATAGCATGAATAGACAAGCTGGCACAATGGAGATGAAGGCGATCACACTGTTAAAAGAGAAAATGTGAAAGCATTTTTTATTAAAAAAGTTATCCCATCCATTATTGAGAAATGGCCTAGCTCTAATTATGGAGAAACTATTTATGTCCAACAAGACAATGCTAGGACGCACGTTCTTCCTAATGACCCTGATTTTCTAGCAGCAGCTTCACAAAATGGCTTTGACATTCGATTAACTTGTCAGCCTCCTAATTCTCCAGATTTGAATATACTTGACCTTGGGTATTTTAGGGCCATACAGTCGTTACAGCAAAAAATATGCGCGAGGAATATCCCTGAGCTTGTAAGTACGGTAGAGAAGGCATTCTCTGACTATTCACCCATCAAGCTCAATTGCGTGTGGCTGACATTGCAAGTATGTATGAAAGAAATCATGAAATTAGGAGGAGGAAATCGATATAAAATCCCTCATATAAACAAAAATCGACTTCAAAGACTAGGTCAACTTCCTACACAAATTTCATGCGAGTCTACCTTAGTACAAGTGAGTAAAGACTTGTTAGAAGCACGACTAGGTAAATCAATGTTAACCTTTACTTCTCCTCTTCATATATTCACTATTATTGATAATGTTATCATTTGCTTGTAGGTAACGGTTCGATTGGAGATAGATTGGAAGAAAATTAGTGATGTCTATGAAAAATGATGGCCTCCTTCAAGTCGAGATGTGCTGCTTTAATGTTGCATATGAATTTGAACTTTTAAGTCTGCTCACAGTTCGGTTGTTTGTTTTTTTATGGAGAGACAAGACAGACAACTCCTCCCCTCCTAGTGTTTTATTCTCTTGTGGATTGCTGTTGACACCCGAGTTCGAGAGCCGAACCGGAGACCCGGTCTGGCGCGTAGGTGCTGAGCCGGACTCCGAAACTTCGTGATCTTGACACCCCTGCGAGTCCATCCGTTAGCCCGGCTTTTGTGACAGTTAAGTTCCGGTGCTGGCCTGATAAGTCACGACCGGAGGAAGGCTCCCTGGAACCGCGGGAGCAAAAAGGAAGCAGGTGCCGACCTGAGGTCTCAGAACGGACCTCCAGTGAGGAATGACCGACCTCGATAACTGTATAATAATGCCACTTGGAGAGTAATCATTGGTGATTGGACGGGGCATCCTAGCCTGCTGACCTACATCCTCTAGCAAAGACATAAAGCCTGCCAGCATTAAATGCATGTGAGACAATGATGAGGAAAACCTCAAATCGCATTGAATTCTGTCAGGGAGGCGCCGGACTGCTCTGCAAGGACACTGTACGACAAGACCGGTGAACAGTACCTGAACAGTGCCACATTTAAGGCCACTATAAATAACAGCCCATTTCATTTAATTTTGGGTTGTTGAATCCCAACTGTAAAAACTCTCTCTACATTTTCTCTCTCTAGACTTGTAAGAAATTCACGTAAGAATCTGTAAGTATATCGCAAGTGCCGACCTCGTACGAGAGGCCGACCCCGTGATCCTTTAATAAAATCATAATTAAACCGCATCTTCTCGTCTTTTTCTCATTATCTTCTCATTATTTACCTTTTTAACCGTTGACCGGAAACGTCCGTCAACAGTTTGGCGCTAGAGGAAGGGCACCATAAGTTACTTGGTGTCAATTTTTCGATCTTGTGAAGCTCCACATCGCACCCGTCTTTTCCCACTTTTTCCACTTCCAAAAACTTCTCAAAATGCCTTCATCCGGCCATGATGACTCAACCCAGCAGTCCGGCTCCCAGCCTCGTGGACGCAACGGCGGGGAGACCTCCCGTCGTGCTCAGCAGGGACCCACAGTCCCTGTTCCACCAGTTCCTACCTTTGCTGCGGCTTTGCAGCACCCCGATGTCCTCAAAGCCCTCGAGGGGGTCTTCGCCAAGGCCCTCGCCAGCCAGACAGCCGGGGCAAACACCGTGGTGCCCACGGAAAACCCCGGCAATACCCTACTCCACATTCCGGAGAAGGAGGCCGGGGGGCAAAAGAACCCGGCGAAATCTAAAACCACGGCTCAATCCTAGAACCGTGAGGCCCGAGGTCGCCGCGACAAGAGCAACAGGCCGGCTCCCATCGAACAGACGGGGGAGAGTCGTCCGGAGCAAATCCTCCAAATCATCCGTCGCTCCGTTCACCAGCGTTTGGGCGACAAAAGCCAAGCTAACCGCGACCTTCGGGAAGTGATCAAGCGAGGCAAAGCTATAGGGCGCGACACTGACGAAGTCGCGGCCCTAAAACGCAGAATCGCCGAACTGGAAGGCCGGCACCCTACAGGGAGTGAGTTGTCACTCCCCGTTTATCCGCAATCACGCGCGCGACCGCTTCCCCGAGTCGAGGACAACGCCTCGCCTCTTTTCCCCGACATCCTACAGGAGGCCGTCCCGAAGAAGATTAAAGTACCCCAGCTCGGCCTCTATGATGGGAGCTCGGACCCTGACTCCCACATTGGCCTCTACACTTCGTGGATGGACCTGCATGGTGCCTCTGACGCCCTGCGTTGTCGCATGTTTTCCTTGACGCTGGGGCCGAAGGCATAGAGGTGGTATCACTCCCTTTACCCCCACTCCATCTCTACCTGGGCCTAGCTCAGGACGGCGTTCCGGTCACAGTTCATCGGGTCGCAGGTCAATCTCGCCCCTAAGGAATCCATCTCCAACATCGTTCAGGGCGAAAACGAGAGCCTGAAGGACTACATCGCTCGGTTCAACGACCGAGTCCAGAACATGGAGCGATGCCACCCCGACGCCCTGCTGATCACCGCCCAGGGCGGCTTGAGGCTAAAGACGTTATTTAGGTGGTCCCTGTGTCAGAACAAGCCGACCACCTACCAGGAGTTTCTTGCTCGCGCTTAGGACTACATAATGGCGGAAGAGTCCTCGTCCATCCCAACGTTTGATGCCACGTCGGCGCCAGCGAAAGAGAAGGCGAAGGAAGAAAAATCGGGGAAGCCGAGCAAATCGTTCGCCGAAATTCGAGCTCAGCGAAGACAAAGGGCTGAGGAGTTGAAGGAAAGTTACCAAAGCGTCTTCTCGGTGGGAACCGCCGCGGTCTATGAGGAGATCAAGGCGAAGGGGCTATTGCCGGACCCCAAGCCCATGTTCACTGACAAGGATAAGGTGGATAAGACCCGCTACTGCACCTACCACAAGGCACACGGGCACAACACCGGCCAGTGTCGAAACCTGATCTCGGCACTGCTCAAACTCATCGATGATCCCCAACTCCGGAGGTTCACCCACTCCAGAGAAAAGAGGAAGAAGGGAGGCCGCTTCGAGGAAGGCCCCGACAGTGACGAGGATGCCGACGTGAATCCCCGAAGGAAGAAGCCACAGCAGGGTGGCCCCCACGAAATCATGACTTTCTGTCCCACCCACCAAGACGAGGCCGGCACCTCTAGGGACAGAAAGAGAGACGGGTCCCCACGCGCCGGGGCCGACCCGGCCAACTACCCAACCCGGCGCGTCAACACAAGCCGGGGCGAGTCCTTCCTCTCCAGGAGGCAAACCAAGGCCTATGCCCGTCAGGCCTACCATGCCGGGCAGAGGGTAATGCACGCCGACCACAGACCGGCGCCGGAGCCAACCCCAAACACCATCTCCTTCACTGATGAAGACGCCTTCCTGTTTGATCACCCCCACTCCGACGCCTTGGTGATCACGACGCCGATCATGGCGATAAAGATCCATCGCATCATGGTCGATACCGGGGCCTACGCGAGCATCCTTTACTACGATACTTTCAAGAAGATGGGGATCGACAGGAAGGAGGTGCAGCCATGCGGAGAACGGATCCAGGGTTTCAATAGGCAGACCATCGCCCCTGTCGGCCAAGTCACGCTGCCGATCCGATTCGGGGAGAGGGGGCAGCCCACGAAGACAATCTTAGAAACTTTCAAAATCGTGGACTGCCAAAGCGAATATAACGCCATTCTGGGGAGGACGGCTCTCTGCAGGCTGAAGGCCGTCGTCTCCATATTTCATTACTCCCTCAAGTTCCTAACTTCCGATGGAGAAGGGACCCACCGAGGGGATCAGAGAGAGGCGCGGGAGTGTATTCTAACCATCCCGCGCACTAAGATAAATACGACAGACGTTCTGGCCAACGCCGAGGTGACAGACATCGGGTCGGCACGCAATGGTCTTAGGGGCAACCGCATGCTGGGAAACCAGACAAGTTCGCATCCATTGACCTCGCCGAGTGCCGATCCCGCAAACATGGAACCCGATACGGGGGCAGGTAGCCTAGCCCCCGGTGCCGAGCCGACGGACCCCAACCTGGGAAGAAACCGCATGCCAATGGACCAGACAGGCCCGCTCCCCCCGGTTGACGAAAATGCCGGCTAGACCAAAGGCGGCACCGAGGTCGACCTCGACCTGGACAGGGGGAGAAGAGCCGGCAAGGGCCCGATCACAGAGGAAGACGAGCTCGACCCCCGAACCCAATATGAGGAGAAACGGGGGACGAAGAGGGCCGAGCCTATGGACGAGGTCGAAGTCATCTTCGTTGATGAAGAAACTTGTCAGAAACAGCTCCGGATTGGGAGCAGATTGTCGGGGCCTCTGAAGGCCGAGCTGACCAAGTTCCTCCGGGAAAACGCAGACGTCTTTGCGTGGACCCACGAAGACATGGTCGGCATCGACCCTCGGGATGCCTGCCACCAGCTGCAGGTCGACCCCACGGTCAAGCCGGTCGTGCAAAAGCGAAGGAAGCTCGGCCCGGACCGACAGCGAGCCTTGGAAGAGGAAGTGATCAAGCTCAAGGACAATGAGTATATCCGCGAAGTTCAGTATCCGACCTAGGTAGCCAACCCGGTACTTGTGAAGAAGAGCAGTGGGGCATGGCGCCTGTGCATCGATTTCTCCGATCTAAACAAGGCGTGCCCCAAAGACAGCTATCCTCTTCCCCACATCGATTACATGGTCGACGCCACCTCAGGACACGAGCTGATGAGCTTCATGGATGCGTACTCCGGCTACAACCAGATCCCCATGCATCCGGATGACGAGGAACACACCTCCTTCTACTCGGCGCGCGGGTTGTATTGCTACACGATGATGCCGTTTGGGCTGAAGAACGCCGGGGCCACCTACCAACGCTTAGTTAATAAGATGTTTGCTAGTTTGATAGGTGAGTGTATGGAAGTATATGTAGATGACATGTTGGTCAAATCCGTGTACGCATCTGACCATGTAAACGATCTCAATAAAATGTTCTCTATTTTGCGTGATTATTCTATGAAGTTAAACCCGAAAAAATGTACTTATGGCATCGGTTCGAAAAAATTCTTGGGGTACATCGTCAGCCAGCGCGGCATTGACGCCAACCCCGAGAAGATCAAGGCAGTGCAGGACCTTCGACCGCCGACGTCGATCAAGGAAGTTTAGAGCCTGACTGGCAAACTCGCCGCCCTGAGCAGATTCATCTCAAAGTCCACCGACTGCTGCAAACCTTTCTTCGACGCCATCAAGAAAAATCACAAGTTCGAGTGGACACCGGCTTGCCAAAAAGCGTTAGAGGCCATCAAGGAGACCCTCAGCCAAGCTCCAACGATGCAGAAGCCTCACCCGGGTGAAATGCTTTATCTATACCTGGGGATTTCAGAGGTGGCTTTAAGTGCCGCCCTGATCCAGGAGGAGGACTCAGGCCAATTCCCGATCTATTACGTAAGCAAGGCCCTCCATGATGCCGAGCTGAGGTACCCTCCGATGGAGAAACTTGCCTTTGCCTTAGTAACTGCAGCTCGAAAACTCAGACCATACTTCTTGGAGTATTCTATCACCGTCCTCACGGCATACCCGCTAAGACAAATCCTACATCGACCTGACACTTCAGGCCGGATGGTCAAGTGGGCGGTGGAGCTAGGGCAATACGACATCCAGTACCGACCCCGAACAGCAATGAAGGGGCAGGTACTATCGGACTTCATAGTCGAGTTTACGATGGGAGTCGAAGAAACGAAAGGCGAGGAACCTTGGGTGATGTACGTAGACGGGTCCTCCACTGCCGGACGGAGAACGTACAGGCCGACGCCTTGGCCCGCCTCGCTTCAAGCGCCGGGGTGGAAAGCGTCGAGTATGTACAAGTCGCCCACAAGGAACAACCTTCTGTGCTCGGCACTTCCATCCTAAGTGCCGGACAAACCTCCGAAGACGAGGAGCCGAGTTGGATGGTCCCAATCCGGTCGTATCTCGAGACCGGTGCGTTGCCGTCTGACCCAAAAGAGGCCAGACAGCTTCGTACCCGGGCAAATCGGTTTACGATCGTGGCCGGTGAACTATTCAAGAGGGGATACTCGACGCCTTTGCTCAAGTGCGTGGACGAGAAGGGTGCCGATTACATCCTCAAGGAGATCCACGAGGCCGTGTGCGGAAATCACTCTGGCAGTTACGCCCTCGCCCACAAAGTCCTCAGACAAGGATACTACTGGCCTAGCCTGAAAAAGGACGCCCTGGACATGGCCCGAAGATGCGCAAAATGCCAGACATTCGCGCCGAACATCATCCAACCTTCACAGCCCCTGAAGTCGATATTCAGCCCATGGCCGTTCGCCAAGTGGGGTGTCGACCTGATCGGCCCCCTACCTACCGGAAAGGGGGAGTGAAGTACACGGTCGTCGCCATGGACTACTTCACGAAATGGGCAGAAGCTGAGCCGCTCGCCACCATCACCGAGCAGAAAATGATCGATTTCCTATGGAAATCCGTCATATGTCGCTTCGAGGTGCCGAACTCGATAATCACTGACAATGGAAGACAGTTCGAAGGGAAAAATCTGGAGGTACTTTGCGAAGAGCACGGCATCAAACATTTCTTCTCGACACCCTATCATCCTCAATCCAACGGCCAGGTTGAAGCTGTAAATAAAATTATCAAACAAGGGCTCAAGGTCCGACTAGAAGCCGCGAAAGGAGCATGGCCGGAGGAGCTCCCAAACGTACTCTGGTCATACCGCACCACAGCCAGATCATCCACCGGAGAAACGCCGTTCTCCCTGGCTTACGGGACCGAGGCGATGATCCCCGTCGAGCTCGGCGCCCCAACTTTTCGAGTAACCAACTTCGAAGAGGAATCCAACTCTGAGTCGTTAAGAGCAAGTCTCGACCTGATAGACGAGCACCGGTCACAAGCTGAGCTCAGAAACACAGCATACAAGAGGCGAAGTGAGAGGTACATCAATTCCCAAGTCAAGTCGCGCTCATATCAGGTCGGCGACTTGGTGTTAAAAAGGGTAACGGGGCCTGACCCCGGACCACTGAAGCCGAAGTGGGAAGGTCCCTACAAGATCAGCGAGGTCCTTCCCCACGGGGCCTACCGCCTCGAGCATCTGGACGACACTCCCCACCAATACCCATGAAATTCAGCATTTTTGAAAAAGTTCTACCAGTAGGTCTAGGACAATCTTGTATTTTCGTTTCGCAATTTTACCTTGTAAAAAATGAGTGAACCTTGTAAGGATGTATAATTTTTATGTATTTCCGATTGCCTTTAGTAAGTATAGGTCGAGTCTGTTGGGATCTGTGAGGATCTCGTTATGTACAAATCACGAATTCAATAGCAAACGTAAACCTATGCGCAGCGGATCTAAAGGTTTGACGTAGAGAACTTACGGCTTAAAATTTATGTAGATCTGGTTGACCACGAACGGTTGACCGCAATTGATTGACCGCAACACGCGTCTTGGGTTGCACGAACAAGATCATATCAAAACTGGATCAAACGGATGCAAACAGATCAAAACGAAATTTTGCGGCCAGACACCTTCCGGCGGCGCGTGAAGGCGCGTGCGGCGTCGAATTCCGGCGACGTCGATGGCGATGGAAAGCTCTCGTCGAGACAGTCGTCTGGGTATACTGTACGTTTCAATCGGACTTCCGGTTAGTTCTGTAGGTCAAAATCTATTTCGTCTCGGTTTACCTACAGATCTTCTACTGTATTACTCAATACACCCTTCTTCAACTTGTACCAGTGGAGCAACAAGAAGAAGATAAAGCTCGAATGAGATCTAGAGAGAGAGGCGTGTTTCACGTGAGAATGAGACTTCTGTTCTCTTCTCATGAGCATAATGATGTATATATAGAGCTACAGTAGGGACCCTAAGGAGATTAGGAAAAGGGCTCCTTAATTAATTAGACTAACTGTGGGCCAAACCCACTCCTCTAATTAATTAAATAATATTAATGGGCCACCAACATTATATTATTGCATTCCCTTTCCCTAGCCCAAATTACATTTGAGACTCCAATAATAATTACTCGATTTACCTCCCCACGTTTAAGATATAATGTCCATTAATTAATACGATTACTGACAATCAAGAATTAATTAATTTATTATTATTTCACCGAAGCTAGCGCTCTTCATCACATTCTTATTATGCCGGAATTTAATCCACCTACAGGGTTTAGCATAACAATCCTTCATGAACTCACTCCGGGGACATCATCAAACTAACGCACATGGTGACCGTAAATATCCTAACAGCACATCCTTTATATAATAATATTACCCAAAACAGTAGGAATATTAATCCAGCGAACTGAACCTCACCCATGTGAATCAAAGTAATATATATTATATATATCTGCTTGTTTAATATCTTACGGGTTAAGAGAACGCAGTAATTAACCGAGGCCTAGTTCATTTACAACGATCAGTATAATATGAACTTCTCCTCTCTGGGATCCTGTTCAATACATAAATGTACTGGTGTAACTAATCAGTCAAGACAAACTGTACAGTCTACACTACAACCGTTCGGATGGGGTGTTCATGTCCATCTAGGTTGTGAACAACTATTCTTGTTCGCAAGTAACTGATAGAGTGATCTTCGGTTCGCCCGATGACGACCCACCCTATCTAAGTGCAGAACAACAGAACGTAGAACTTGTTTAATCTAACATGATTCTCATTCATAAAGGGTAAATGTGTAATAACATGCAAAGCCAAGCTTTCAGTATATAACACTAACAATCTCCCACTTATACTTAAAGCTTTCGCTTTTACAGTATAGTCCTATCAATCCGTTATTCTAAAAGACCTATGTCGATCCTATTGCCATGCTCATGACTCCCATTCCTTCCACGTGTTTGACGAAGACCTTCCCGGCAAACTCTTCATGAAAGGATCAGCTAGGTTGTCCTCTGACGCAATCTTGGCAACATCAACGTCTCCTCTACTAACGATATCCCGAATCAGATGGTATTTGCGCTCTATGTGTTTGCTTGCCCTGGGCTCGAGGTTCTTTTGAGTTCGCTACTGCTCCACTGTTATCACAGTACACGGTGATACCACGTGGCAAACTCGGTATAACCTCTAAGTCCACTAAGAAGTTCCTGAGCCAAACTGCCTCTTTCGCTGCCTCTGAGGCTGCTATGTACTCGGCTTCCATGGTGGAGTCTGCCACGCATTTCTGCTTAGCACTCCTCCATGAAATGGCTCCACTTCCCAAGGTAAACACATAACCTGAGGTTGACTTACTTTCATCCTTATCTGACTGGAAATCGGAATCACTGTAACCCAGAGGTAACAAGCTGCCTGCACGGTAAACTAACATGTACTCCTTAGTCCTTCTCAGGTACTTGAGTATATGCTTCACCGCAGACCAATGTTCCCGTCCTGGATCACTTTGATATCTAGCTACCTTGCCAACGGCGTAGCTAATATCTGGCCTAGTGCATAGCATAGCATACATGAGACTTCCTACTGTCGAAGCATAAGGAACTGTCTTCATCTCCTCTATCTCCTTAGACGTCTTAGGAGACATCTCCTTAGATAGAGGTATTCCATGTCTGAAAGGTAACATACCTTTCTTTGAATCCTGCATGCTGAATCTGGCCAAGATAGTATCTATGTATGAAGACAGGGATAAGCACAACATTCTCTTCTTACGATCTCTAATGAGCCTAATACCAAGAATGTGTCCTACTTCACCTAAGTCCTTTATATCAAACTGCTTAGACAACCACACCTTTACGTCTGATAACTCCTTCTTATTGTTTCCAATAAGCAGTATGTCATCTACGTAAAGCACTAGAAACACCACCACGCTCCCACTGATTTTCTTGTAAACACAATGCTCATCCGGATATTGAGTGAATCCGTACTACTGGATCACTCATCAAAACGGATTTTCCAAGATCTCGAAGCTTGCTTCAGTCCATAAATAGACCGATTAAGCTTACACACTAGATACTCACGACCTTCAGCAATGAATCCCTCTGGTTGCTGCATATAGATGTCTTCTTGCAGGTTCCCATTAAGGAAAGCTGTCTTGACATCCATCTGCCAGACCTCATAGTCCATATGAGCGGCTACAACCAAGAGAATCCGAATGGACTTAAGCATAGCTACTGGCGAAAAGGTCTCATCATAATCAATACCCTCGATCTGGGTATAACCTTTCGCAACAAGCCTAGCTTTAAAGGTTTGCACCTTCCCATCCAATCCTCTCTTTCTCTTATAGATCCACTTACATCCAATGGGTCGTACCCCATCGGGTAGTTCTACAAGATCCTAGACCTGATTGGAGTCCATTGACCCCATTTCAGCTTTCATTGCAACATTCCATGAATCTGCATCTTTATCTTGGAGTGCCTCATCGTAATTTCTTGGGTCTGATTCTAGGCCTCCTGGAACTGAGTCTGACGACTCTCCAAGACCTATCCATCAGTCGGGTAAATGAGAAACCCTCCCACTGCAACGAGGCACTGTCTGCACTGGTACACTCTCAGTGTATCGTGTTGCAGTATTATGTGATGTATCTACTTGCGCACTCGGTGGGGAACCATCGATTTCACCCCTTAACTCTTCTAAGACTAGTCTACTCGCGGGCTTATGATTCATAATATAGTCTTCTTCCAAGAATCTAGCGTTCGTCGAAACGATCACCTTCTGATCCTCAGGACTATAAAATAATCCACCTTTCATTCCCTTGGGATAGCCTACGAAAACTCGTGCTTCCGAACGTTTCTCCAACTTGCCAGGTACCTGCACTAACACGTGTGCAGGACTACCCAAACTCGAAACTGTGAGAAACTGGGCTTGCGCCCTTGCCACATCTCATAAGGGGTAGTGTCAACTGACTTCGACGGAACCATGTTCAGAATATACGATGCCGTTTCCAATGCCAAACCCCAAAACGAATCTGGTAACCTCGAATAACTCATCATAGACCTAACCATCTCCATAAGAGTCCTATTTCTTCGCTCTGCAACCCCATTCTGCTGGGGCGTGCCGGGTGCAGTTAGTTGGGATTCAATCCCAGCTTCCGATAAGTATGTCCTGAACTCTCCAAAAAGGTATTCGCCACGTCGATCAGAACGAAGTGACTTGATACATTTACCATGAAGCTTCTCCACAACTGCCCGATACTCCTTGAATTTCTCAAAGCATTCGGACTTGCGGTGCAACAGATAAACGTACCCAAATCTCAAGTAATCATCTATGAAAGACACATAGTACTCGAAACCTCCTCTAGCCTGGATCGACATAGGACCACACAAATCAGAATGAATCAATCCTAGCGCTTCTTGGCTCCTATACCCCTTTGCCGTAAACGGCCTCTTGGCCATTTTACCTTCCAGACAGGATTCGCAAGTTGGATAGTGCTCTTCCAATGGACCGAGATGTCCACTGGCCACTAACTTTTGAATCCTCGTAAGGTTGATGTGCCCAAGTATAAGGTGCCACAGATATGCTTGATTCATCTGCGAAGACTCCTTCCTCTTTTTAGATGTAGTTATGACATTATTCAATTCATTATGTTGCACTGTGGGAGAGTTCGGTTTGAGAACATATAAATTGCCAACTAGTGAACCACAACATATGAAACAATTTTCAAAACGAATAATAACCATGTCATCAAACGCAACTGAAAAACCATCCATAACAAGTTTAGAAACTGAAACAAGGTTCTTTCTAAAGCTAGGAACATAAAGGCAATTTCTCAAAACCAAACTACTACTATCAAACGATAAAGTAACGTCTCCAACTGCAACAGCCGCCACTTTCGTAGCATTGCCCATGTAGACGGTGATCTCTCCCTCCCTAAGTCGCTTGGTTTCCTGGAACCCCTGCAAAGAATTGCAGACATGATCAGTGGCTCCAGTATCTACACACCAGGTTCTGGTAGATACAACCGCTAAACATGTTTCTACGACATTAACGAGAGAGTTACCTTTCTTGAGGAGAGGGCAATCGACCTTCCAGTGTCCTGACTTATTGCACTTGTGGCATCTTCCTTTCGGTTTCTTTGCCACAGCCTGAGGTGTCGGTCGTGGGTAAACCGGAGCATCCTGTGCTTTTGCCTTTCCTGTAGACTTCTTTCTCTTCCTGCCCTTTTGAGGCCTGAAAGGTCCAGCCTGCTCGGCGACTAGCACCTGAGGTGCTTGAGTGAATAAGGCCTCCGCCGACTGTAGCTCTGCAAGCAGTTCTGGAAGAGCCATATGCATCTTGTGCATGCTGTAGTTCAACCGGAACTGATCAAAGCTCTTCGGCAGAGATTGGAGCATAATATCAACCTGGGTTTCCCCGTCAATATAACCTCCCATAACCTCAAGCTCATTGAGCTGCGCCATAACCCTGAGAGCGTGCTCCCTTACGGGTGTGCCCTCGGCCATGCGCGTACTCATCAGAGCACTCAAAGCCTCTTGCCTAGCAGCCCTAGACTGATGTCCGAACAGATCGCTGAGATTGAGAAGTATATCTGCTGCAGTGTCCTTAGACTGATGCTGATGTTGAAGAACATTCGACATAGAAGCCAGAATGTAACACTTCGCCATCTCATCAGCCTTCTTCCACCGAGCATACTCCTCTTTCTCCTGCTCAGGAGCATCACCCACCTGCACCGCCGGGCAAGCATCAGTGATAGCAAACTTATAACCCTTAGCAGTCAACACTATGTCTAAGTTTCTCTTCCAATCAATGTAATTAGGACCAGTAAGCTGATTTTCTTTTTAGAATAACAGACAACGGATTGAACGACATGATGAATATCCTGAGAATCATGCAAATAAATTTTACAGATTAAACACTTTTGAATTTAACTGTTAATATTGATATCCTCAAAACAACATTAACTTAAATCCACCGACATCTATTACACCTTGTGAGAATGCATGCTACGAGGGTCGCCCTACAAACTCGCATTTTGTAAGAGAAGGGCTTTTCTAAGGCCCATTAATTTCCATAAGTCAAAACCAAATTCATGACGAACGAAATTAATAGCCGGTCTCCATTTGGCCATACAATAGAATTCAGGGACCCCGAGGGGGGTTAATAAATTTAATCGCATTATAAGTGAATCCCAATTCTCGGTCCTAAGGTCGTCAAATTTGATTATACGTCATCCGAGGGGAAGCCCGTACGCTCTCATAAGATTTCCTCTAACCGTCTAATATTACAAATTTGTCCTAGTAATTTCCTACAATTAAATTTTAGCAATGTCACCCGAGGGGGAGCCCATTACCGCAGCTTAATTGATTTACCGACAAATTAGAAATGGAGGCCTTAGGAATTTTACAATTAACTTTAATTTAAAATCCCTTCTCAAACTTAGTATAATTTAATGAGGATTTTTAACTATTTATACAATTCCAAATTAATCTATGTTAATGCAATAATTAATTAACATGCATATTAATTCATGCAATTCTAAATTAATCTATGTCAATGCAATAATTAATTAACATGTTCAATAATTTATGCAATTCTAAATTAATCCATGCCAGTGCAATAATTAATTACATGCATAATTTATTGACACAATTCTAAATTAATTCTATACATTACATAATTAATTAACATGCATAATTAATCTAGCAATACTAAATTAATCCCATGCAAGAACATAATTAATTAAAGCTTTTAACTTTGTTCTGGAAACTGTGAAGACTAGAATTGATAACTGGAGAACCAAGCTGCTTTCCCCTGCTGGGAAGGAAGTCCTTCTAAAGTCTGTCATTCAAGCATTGCCTGTTTTCTCTATGTCCTGTTTTAGATTGCCTGCCACTGTTTGCACTCAAATTTCTAAACTCTGCTCTTTATTCTGGTGGAAAAATGGGGATGAACACTCTAAAGGTATACACTGGAAGTCTTGGTCATCTATGTCTCTGCCTAAGGACAAAGGTGGGTTGGGCTTCCTAGACATTAAGCTCTTCAACACAGCCCTCATATGCAAACAGCTTTGGAGGATCTACACAAATCCTGATCTGCTGGTAAGTAGAATCCTTAAAGACAGGTACTACCCTCATTGCTCCATTTTTGAAGCAACAAAATCTCAGAACTGTTCTTGGTTGTGGTCTAATTGGCTAGAAGTAATACCTATTTTTGCCAAAGGCTTTGCTGTAGAGGTGAGAAATGGAGAAACTACAAGAATAGCTGATGTGAGTTGGGTCCCAAATCTGCACAAACCAAAGCCTGAATTAATGGAGCTGGCCAGGGATCATTTAATCTGGGTTAAGGATCTCTTCAATGATACTGGTACAGGGTGGAATACATGGCTGATCAATCAGGTTTTTGATCCTGGGGACTGCTCCTCAATTCTTGCTATCAACACACTTAAACCAGGGTACCCTGACAGGAAGTACTGGAAGCTGGATACAAAAGGAATTTTTTCTGTGGCAAGCACTTATACCTTCCTCACAAACCAGAAGCTGCTAGACCTAGACATTCCTGGCAGTAGCTCTTCTTCAGGCAGCATTTGCACAGGCCTTTCTAGGTGTTGGAAACTGAGAATTGCAGGTAAGATAAAGCACTTCATATGGAAGTGCTTAAATGGCACTCTACCTGTCAAAGCAAAGTTAAAGAGGAAAGGAATTGACATTGATATCATCTGCAAATCTAGTGGCACTGAACCTGAGACCATTGAACATATTCTTTTCCACTGCCCTTATGCTTGCAGTGTCTGGGGTTTGGCTCCTGTATCTTGGAACTATCAACAGCATCATCCTATCTGTTTTAGAGGCTGGTGGCTCGAAGTGTGTGCTCTTAAGAAATCAGAGACATCTGAAGCTCGGATTCAACTAACGACCTACATGCTCTGGTGGCTCTGGAAATCCAGGAACCTTTGGCTCTTCCAAAACATCCACATTCCGGCTCACCATGTTGTCAAAACAGCTCATAAAGAATGGCTACAGTTCATTGCGGCTTCCAGCTCTTAGCAGTTTTTATCACTTTTCTTTTGTTCCAGTTTGCTTAGCTCCCTTCTCTGCTGTTTGGGTTTCTCTTTTTGCTTGTAGTATGGTTGTGGTTTTAGATGCTTCTTTGGTTTTTTCTTTGCTGTTGGTTAGGTTTCAGTTTGTTATTGGTATTGATGTCTCTTTGGCTTCCTAGGCTTGATTGCAGTGGGGAGATTCTTAGTTTCATCTTTTCATTTTAGTTTGTTGAGGTTATAGGCCGCTTGCATGCGTGTCCTCTCAGTCTTTGATCTTAGCAGTCGTGATTTGTACTTGAACATTGTATTTTTCTTGAGTTATAGTTATCTCTATCGTTCCGGAAAAAAAAAAAAAAAAA
>BKCP01012736.1:1928495-1972764 GCA_008636005.1 Striga asiatica
GGGGTTGCAGAGCGAAGAAATAGGACTCTTATGGAGATGGTTAGGTCTATGATGAGTTATTCGAGGTTACCAGATTTGTTCTGGGGTTTGGCATTGGAAACGGCATCGTATATTCTGAACATGGTTCCGTCGAAGTCAGTTGACACTACCCCTTATGAGATGTGGAAAGGGCGCAAGCCCAGTTTCTCACAGTTTCGAGTTTGGGGTAGTCCTGCACACGTGTTAGTGTAGGAACCTGGCAAGTTGAAGAAACGTTCGGAAGCACGAGTTTTCGTAGGCTATCCCAAGGGAACGAAAGGTGGATTATTTTATAGTCCCGAGGATCAGAAGGTGATTGTTTCGACGAACGCTAGATTCTTGGAAGAAGACTATATTATGAATCATAGGCCCGCGAGTAGACTAGTCTTAGGGGAGTTAAGGGGTGAAATCGATGGTTCCCCACCGAGTGCGCAAGTAGATACATCACATAATACTGCAACACGGCACACTGAGAGTGTACCAGTGCAGACAGTGCCTCGTCGCAGTGGGAGGGTTTTTCATTTACCCGACCGATGGATAGGTCTTAGAGAGTCGTCAGACTCAGTTCCAGGAGGCCTAGAATCGGACCCAAGAACTTACGATGAGGCACTCCAAGATAAAGATGCAGATTCATGGAATGTTGCAATGAAAGCTGAAATGGGGTCAATGGACTCCAATCAGGTCTGGGATCTTGTTGAACCACTCGATGGGGTACGACCCATTGGATGTAGGTGGATCTATAAGAGAAAGAGAGGATTGAATGGGAAGGTGCAAACCTTTAAAGCTAGGCTTGTTGCGAAAGGTTATACCCAGATCGAGGGTATTGATTATGATGAAACCTTTTCGCCAGTAGCTATGCTTAAGTCCATTTGGATTCTCTTGGCTGTAGTCGCTCATATGGACTATGAGGTCTGGCAGATGGATGTCAAGACAGCTTTCCTTAATGGGAACCTGCAAGAAGACATCTATATGCAGCAACCAGAGGGATTCATTGCTGAAGGTCGTGAGCATCTAGTGTGTAAGCTTAATCGGTCTATTTGTGGACTGAAGCAAGCTTCGAGATCTTGGAACATCCGTTTTGATGAGGTGATCCAGTCGTACGGGTTCACTCAATGTCCGGATGAGCATTGTGTTTACAAGAAAATCAGTGGGAGCGTGGTGGTGTTTCTTGTGCTTTACGTAGATGACATACTGCTTATTGGAAACAATAAGAAGGAGTTATCAGACGTAAAGGTGTGGTTGTCTAAGCAGTTTGATATGAAGGACTTAGGTGAAGTAGGACACATTCTTGGTATTAGGCTCATTAGAGATCGTAAGAAGAGAATGTTGTGCTTATCCCAGTCGTCATACATAGATACTGTCTTGGCCAGATTCAGCATGCAGGATTCCAAGAAAGGTATGTTACCTTTCAGACATGGAATACCTCTATCTAAGGAGATGTCTCCTAAGACGTCTAAGGAGATAGAGGAGATGAAGACAGTTCCTTATGCTTCGGCAGTAGGAAGTCTCATGTATGCTATGCTATGCACTAGGCCAGATATTAGCTACGCCGTTGGCATGGTAGCTAGATATCAAAGTAATCCAGGACGGGAACATTGGTCTGCGGTGAAGCATATACTCAAGTACCTGAGAAGGACTAAGGAGTACATGTTAGTTTACCGTGCAGGCAGCTTGTTACCTCCGGGTTACAGTGATTCCGATTTCCAGTCAGATAAGGATGAAAGTAAGTCAACCTCAGGTTATGTGTTTACCTTAGGAAGTGGAGCCATTTCATGGAGGAGTGCTAAGCAGAAATGCGTGGCAGACTCCACCATGGAAGCCGAGTACATAGCAGCCTCAGAGGCAGCGAAAGAGGCAGTTTGGGTCAGGAACTTTTTAGTGGACTTAGAGGTTATACCGAGTTTGCCACGTGGTATCACCGTGTACTGTGATAACAGTGGAGCAGTAGCGAACTCAAAAGAACCTCGAGCCCACAGGGCAAGCAAACACATAGAGCGCAAATACCATCTGATTCGGGATATCGTTGGTAGAGGAGACGTTGATGTTGCCAAGATTGCGTCAGAGGACAACCTAGCTGATCCTTTCACGAAGAGTTTGCCGGGGAAGGTCTTCGTCAAACACGTGGAAGGATCGACATAGGTCTTTTAGAATAACGGATTGATAGGACTATACTGTAAAAGCGAAAGCTTTAAGTATAAGTGGGAGATTGTTAGTGTTATATACTGAAAGCTTGACTTTGCATGTTATTACACATTTACCCTTTATGAATGAGAATCATGTTAGATTAAACAAGTTCTACGTTCTGTTGTTCTGCACTTAGATAGGGTGGGTCGTCATCGGGCGAACCGAAGATCACTCTATCAGTCACTTGCGAACAAGAATAGTTGTTCACAACCTAGATGGACATGAACACCCCATCCGAACGGTTGTAGTGTCAACTGTACAGTTTGTCTTGACTGATTAGTTGCACTAGTACATTTATGTATTGAACAGGATCCCAGAGAGGAGAAGTTCATTTTATACTGATCGTCGTAAATGAACTAGGCCTCGGTTAATTACTGCGTTCTCTTAACCCGTAAGATATTAAACAGGCAGATATATATAATATATATTACTTTGATTCACATGGGTGAGGTTCAGTTCGCTGGATTAATATTCCTACTGTTTTGGGTAATATTATTATATATAGGATGTGCTGTTAGGATATTTACGGTCACCATGTGCGTTAGTTTGATGATGTCCCCGGAGTGAGTTCATGAAGGATTGTTATGCTAAACCCTGCAGGTGGATTAAATTCCGGCATAATAAGAATGTGATGAACGAGCGCTAGCTTCGGTGAAATAATAATAAATTAATTAATTCTTGATTGTCAGTAATCGAATTAATTAATGGACATTATATCTTAAACGTGGGGAGGTAAATCGAGTAATTATTATTGGAGTCTCAAATGTAATTTGGGCTAGGGAAAGGGAGTGCAATAATATAATGTTGGCGGCCCATTAATATTATTTAATTAATTAGAGGAGTGGGTTTGGCCCACAGTTAGTCTAATTAATTAAGGAGCCCTTTTCCTAATCTCCTTAGGGTCCCTACTGTAACTCTATATATACATCATTAAGCTCATGAGAAGAGACCCCATCATCTCATATTCACGTGATACACGCCGCCCATCTCTCTCTCTCTAGATCTCATTCGAGCTTTATCTTCTTCTTGTTGCTTCACTGGTACAAGTTGAAGAAGGGTGTATTGAGTAATACAGTAGAAGATCAGTAGGTAAACCGAGACGAAATAGATTTTGACCTACAGAACTAACCGGAAGTCCGATTGAGACGTACAGTATACCCAGACGACCGTCTCGACGAGGGCTTTCCATCGCCGCCGACGTCGCCGGAATCCGACGTCGCACGCGCATTCACGCGCCGCCGTAAGGTGTCTGGCAGCAAAATTTCATTTTGATCTGTTTGCATCCGTTTGATCCAGTTTTGATCTGATCTTGTTCGTGCAACCCAAGACGCGTGTTGCGGTCAATCAATTACGGTCAACCGTTCGTGGTCAACCAGATCTACATAAATTTTAAGTCGTAAGTTCTCTACGTCAAACCTTTAGATCCGCTGCGCATAGGTTTACGTTTGCTATTGAATTCGTGATTTGTACATAACGAGATCCTCACAGACCCCAACACCTACATCCTCTAGCAAAAACATAAAGCCTGCCAGCATTAAATGCCTGTCAGACAATGATGAGGAAAACCTCAAATCGCATTGAATTCTGTCAGGGAGGCGCCGGACTGCTCTGCAAGGACACTGTACGACAAGACCAGTGATCAGTACCTGAACAGTGCCACATTTAAGGCCACTATAAATAGCAGCCCATTTCATTTAATTTTGGATTGTTGAATCCCAACTGTAAAAACTCTCTCTACATTTTCTCTCTCTAGACTTGTAAGAAATTCACGTAAGAATCTGTAAGTATATCACAAGTGCCGACCTCGTACGAGAGGCTGACCCCGTGATCCTTTAATAAAATCATAATTAAACCGCATCTTCTCGTCTTTTTCTCGTTATCTTCTCATTATTTACCTTTTTAACCGTTGACCGGAAACGTCCGTCAACAATTGCATTTGGCCTTTTCATGTTGGTGATATTGTTTTAGTAATTTCTATATCCAGTGTATGCCTTTACCTTTTGGAGTAATATTTCTAGTTGGCCAAATGATAGTTCTGATAGTTGTTAAATGACGATATCTAACCTCTATTCTGAATATTAGAAGGGCTAAATTAAAAAAGCCAAACCTGAATTTCTAACACTCATGCTGTAAAAACAAGTCAGGAGAATAAAAATAATGAGAGCTCTCTCTTTATGGTTTGGTAGCTAACTGCAATATTGTTAGAAATGTTAAAAAGGTAGTTAACTGTTAAAAATGGTTTGGGAGAACAAGGATTAGATTTAGCACAATAAATTGAAATGACAATGTTTGCGCCTTAGCTTTTGTTTTTAGATTCTCTGACTCCTAAATCGGCCACTTGATTGATTCCAAAAACGTGCTCGATCCTTCCAAAAACGGTGAATACGGTTCGAGCGAGAAGAAGGATCGTGTAATCGTATGTTTGGCTCCAAAGGGAATTCTCTTCTAGATTCTTCACTTCGTACTTTTTCCACGCGACCTTCTTCTCGTACTCGACCAACGTTATGCTATCCAGATTATCACTGCCTTTCATTCTCCTCAACATCTGCTCGAGATCCGCGAGAGTTTCCATCTCTTGATACAAACTCGTGTTAGCGGCCACAAAATGCTCCATTTTCTTGATTTTATGCTCCATTTTTTCCACGAGAACTGCCACTTGTACGTGTCCGCGTCGTTTTTTATTAGATCGCTGTAGGCCTGCTCGAAGCTCCTCAAGAGAGGGTCGTTGCACTTTTCCGACAGCCTAGAGACAGCTCGTGCCACGTGGGATAAATTCTCCATCATCTCCGTGCATATTAACCGGCCAATGTAGTCGTCGTTTTTCGAGACGAGCTTTTTGATGCCGGCCGAATTTGTTATTTCGTCGCTTAATCTCGCGACTTGCTTGTCGGTGAGAGATTGCCATAGGTGGAGGAGTTTGGTAATAAGGCTAGTGGCTTCGAACGCCAAAACCGCAATATGTGATTTGTGTGCTTGGGAGTCGGATTTCTTGGAAGTTGTCCATAAATTTCGGAACCATGATTTAGTCACCATATCGAAATGTATGCAGATTGTTCAAATAATGATCACCAAATCAGTTTTATTAACTCTACCGTTTCTTCATTCTCTGTGGAAAAAGGAAATCGGTGGGAAAAGGGTAGGCTTAGAATCATCCAGATATGAGCACAAGTGTAAAATGAATAAGATTGACTGATAGTATCAATTGTAATTGGAGTATTACATATGGAGCACAACTCTTAACTAATTTCTTAATTCTCTTTTAAAGACAAAGAAAGAAAAAGGAAAACCAAGCTCAAACAATTTTAGTACAAGCAACATATTCATTACAAAAAATAAAGTAAATTACTCATACAAAAGCATATGAGAATGAAACTAGCTAAAATCTAATAACAGGAGAAGACAAACAAAATAAATTAGCTCACCCTAGAAAAAATAACACTAACAGCTAAATTCATCAATAACAATATAACATGAGAAGAAAACAGAAAAAAAAAAACAGAAACAGATTCAATCCAACATCAAAAGATTAATTAGCTCACCATAGAAACAAATTCGTCCAATAAGCAGAAAATACTGAAAATCTCTAGCGAACTCTACACTTATAGTAATATAAATATCCAACAGTTAATCTTTGCTCTTAACATAAACATTTCTACATCAGAAGATACCAATACTCGCAGAATATTAAGAAATACACACTGTTTCAAGCTAAAGTACACTAAAATGACAATGTTAAAGTCGCGACAGATAGGAAGCTAATAATTAAAGTCGTGACAGTAGTAAATGTAGAGATGAGTTTTTTTGCATCTAATCATTTATTTGGAGCCTTGACCAATCACTCGAGCAATTTTCCTGAGCATTAGATTTTCCTTTAAACACATGATACATGAAAGAGCTCCTGACTAATTAAGAAACAAAAATAAATAGAAACATAAGAGGAACCCAATGGCCATATTCTTCTCCAATTTTCAGTTTTACTCACATCTCATGTGAATTCAAGAACATAAATTCGAAGGACGAATTAGTCAACGAAATATGAACTGACGACTGAACCTTTTGACATACCCCAGGACAATACATTTTTGTTTATCTGTTAGTGTGTACTGCATAATTAACAGAACAATACATTTTTACTTTAACTGTGCACATTCATTTGGGAACAAACCACTTCAAGACCATAGCATAATTAACAGAGTGAATCTACACCAATTTGCCTAGTGGAGCTCAGTACTAGCAAATGCAACAATTGAACCTATTTAAAGACTTTAAAGACAAAAGTACATTAAATCATAACACCAAAAAAAAAAAAAAACAATGATGAAACACAATACATATTGCTTGTATGTTCTCAATTTAACACACAGTCATCATATTGGAATCAACAACTAACCCAGATGAACACTAAATCCACATGAGCCTTTAAAACAAAAAGAAACCAACAAAAACCACAGACTAACTAAATTATAAGAAATCAAGCATAATAGAAAAAGATTAAAGGTAAAAAGATAATAGAGCAAGAATACAGAAAGAAAATAAGGATTTTCCACATTGTATACTAAATTCTCTTCTTTTGGTTATAAGTACTAAAACAGTGGTTCATTTGACAGGAAAATGACAGAATTGCGCAACAAAACCCAATCATTTCTAATTTTTAAAGATTTTAGTTTATAACGTCAAAGTTAAAAAAAAAAAGAAAAAACCAACTTTGGCTGCTAGTGAAAGTCCAACGATAAATAACCAATTGGTTGATTACACACACACAGAGATAAAAGTTTCTAATGAAAGTCCAACGAGGAAAAACCAGTTGATTGATTGCACACACGCATAAGNAAAAAAAAAAAAAAAAAAAAATAGACGAACAAGACTATCCGCTCAAAGCGAATCTGCCACGTTGATCGAGAGCTTTTCGGTAAATAGATTTGGCACAAAAATCTTCAGCATCTCGTTCACAACTTGATCATTGGGACACAAAATTGCTTCACTAACAACAGGCTTCTCTTCAACCTTTATTTCACTTTTACCTTTTGAAAAACTAGTTTCAGTTGCAAAGTGATTGAGCCTCTCTTCTCTTTTTCTCAGAGTCCTTTTAAGTACGATAGACCTCCGCGGAGGTTTCGATAATCGCCTGTAGCAAGAAAGTTGATGAATATCATCTTCAACGTCCGATCAGACACATACACCTTAGATGACTCTGTCAAATTACTAATTTGCATAGCGATTGAATGGGCAACATCTAAACTTGCCTTTGTCTTCTCCAATAGTTGAAGGAATTCATCCACAAGAAGTTTGTGAGATTGAATAGATGTAGCAAAGTGAATTTCTGGATCCGATATCGAAGCATCATAACCTTTCGAATCCATGAATCAAATGAGGGAAAAGGGGGGAGAACAATAGAACCAGAATCAAAGGATTAGAAAAATTTGAATTAAAAAAGATGGAAGATGGATTGGAAAAATGTATAGAGACGTTGGCATATACTTCTGCCATGGGAATAGAGATCGATGTCACGGGAAAAGAGGAATATTAGATATGAAGAGACGCTCTTTATCAGTTGGAGGGGGTAAAAGTGGAAAAATATTAAAAAAATATGCAGAACGACAAATATTTAGTTAATGAGCAGAAAAGTCAGAACGACAATTAATTTGAATAGGAGGGAGTATGTGATTTTACAACTGGTTTATTACTTTAGTGGCTTTTTAGTAATTTATATTGTCTATTTATTTATAAGGACATAAGTGTCCTTACAATTGTAATGATTGTTCCAATTTTGTGTGATCTTTTATGTAGCATCACGTGCATTATTTTTTTAGAATTTTATTATTCATTTTGGTTTGGGTGATAAAGGCATAGGAGAAAGATAAGGCAGCCACGTGTCAAGAAATGAGGCAACATAACATCCCTTTATTAAGATGTAGAGGGATAGAGGAAGATATTGACATCAAGTTTTGATGTGTTTTGAATACAAGTGGTATGAAAATTGAGAATTGAAAATTGTAGAAATGGCCAAGCACTAATGTTTATAAAAAAGAGTAGCTTAATGAGTTAAAACAAAAATAAAAAGAAATAATAATTTTAAATAAATAGGTTGAAAAAAAGTTAAATTACAATATCATTTAATGCGACTTTCCGATTAGTGATTGTTATATAATAAAATAAATTGAAAATATAAATATTTAATTAATGCAAAAATAACAAAAAATAGAGAGAAAACTTAAAAGTGTTTAATTAGATTTGTTGCTAGCAATTAATATATATATTACTCATTATCGGCGTGTTTCACATTTTAAGGTTAAGTGCATGTTTTGTGAGTGAGTGCTCTATGAGTACAAAATTCTCTCGGCGGAGAGCGACCCACATTCTCTCGGCGGAGAGCGGTTCCGACATCTCGACTTTCACAATCTGTTGATCTCATGAAATTATCAGCTCTTGTGTGAACGATTAAAGCATAGTTTATCTTATCGATTTCCTTTCTATTCTCGGTTTCCCTTCTAAGGGCTTTGTAATGAGTTCCCCTAATTGTTTGGGTCAAGATGAAGAACTGGTGCAGAAGCTTCAAGGAGTTTCTTTGTTAGAAAAGAAACATTCTTTTATCGATATTGGCCACGACGACATCAAACTCAGTGCCGATGAATGTCAGAGAAGCTTATTTGGAAAACTTATTGGAGATAGAAGGTCAAGTTGGATCGGCGTCAAACGGGCCATGAGTCACATATGGCGTCTTACACAACCAATGGAGGCAAAAGAATTAGGGCCAAATTTTTATCAGTTTATTTTCCAGAGCAAAGAAGACAAAGATAAAGTGACAAAAGGGATTCACTGGATTTTCGAGAACCAGTACCTGATCCTCTCTGAATGGATAAAGGGCCTATCTCCTACTCACTCGACCTTCCAAGAACTCCAACTTTGGGTTCAGGTATTTAACGTTCCACTTGATTGGCTCAGTACAGAAGTGGGGCTAAAAATAGGTAGAGTGTTCAAGCAGGTCCACAATGTCGTGATAGTAGGAGCCGGCAGTCATGGAGGTAGAATCATGCGCCTCCTTGTCTCAGTAGATCTAAACGAACCTCTGTCTCGATGTGCCAATCTCAGATTTGCAGAGGAGACTGTGAGTGTTTGTTTTAAATATGAAAAACTAGTGAACCACTGTCACTACTGTGGCTTCATTGGACACTTGGACAGAGCATGCTCCAAAAGAATAGAAGATATACGAGCGAAATCTGTTAATGAAGGGCAATACGGGGCTTGGATGAGAGCAACGGAAAACCACCACTGGGCAAAAATTAATACTTCAGGCTCGCAGAGCTCTCTTAATGCTGAAAACCCATCATCACCCTCTCGGCCAACTTCTCCAACTGATAACAACAGTCCAAGGGAAGATAGTAACAAAACGCTCTCAATCCAAGGATCACCTGCTAGTCACAAAGCACCAATCTCAGAAGCTTCTTGTTCTCAAATAAACCATCCAAATCCCCCACAGCTTATGGATCAACAACCTATCATCACCACATCCTCCCAGCTGATGATTACAGGCACCTCTTCTCTCCCTCTTCAGCAAGACACTACCAAAGAAATAGAAGTAGAAGACTCAAGGCAAATTGTGCTCTCTGGCACTGTTAAACCCAGAGCCAAAATTTGGAAAAGATCCTCTTCAAGAATTGGCAGACTCCAGAGGCAACACATGGAACCAACTCAACAAGCTAATCATCAGCCTCTTAAGAGATCAAGGCCAAGCAATAATATTTCTCCAGAAGATGTGGACCAAAACAAACCTGAACAGGAAGAAAACAAAAGGCAGAAGACAGAAACTGAGAAGGTGGGGGTGGCCAGCCTCGAATGGCGCCCAAGTTCTCAATGTTAGCTGTGGTGTGGAATTGTAGAGGGCTGGGTGGGCCCTCTACGATTTCCCAAATCCGAGAGTCATGTAAGGCTCACCACCCAAATTTTCTTTTTCTGTCAGAAACCAAGAAAACTTCTAGCTTTGTTAAATCAGTAGTCAGAAAGCTAGGTTTTGAATCTAGATTTGCTATTATTGACCCTTTGGGTTTAAGTGGTGGGCTCCTCTTGTGCTGGTCTACTGAAGTTCTGATATCCCAAATCATCAGTCATTCTTTTTACATTGCTGTGGAATACAAATTAGCAGACTCCGCTCCCTCATGGGGGATTTTTGTCTATATCAGCACCTGTCAGAACATAAGGCAATCTCAATGGGATGAATTAGAGATAGCCAGAGACACCTGGGGAGATTCTTGGCATATCATAGGGGACTGGAATGATATATGCACAAATGAGGAGAAGAAAGGAGGAAACACAAGATCAATGACCAGCTTAGCAGGATTCAACTCTTTTATTAATAGAATGGAGATGGAGGAAATAAAGATGAACGGATACAAATTCACCTGGTGCAACAACAGAATGGATGAAGGCCTCATTGAAGCTAAACTGGACAGGGGATTTGCATCTGCAATTTGGTTGGACCACCATCCACAAGCTGTCATCTTAAACTTAGCTAAAAGTGCCTCAGATCACTCAATGTTACTTCTTCACTCTGGGGACAAGAAACAAAGGAAGAAGAGCAAATTCCATTTTGACAAAAGGTGGCTTTTAAGAGAGGGAGTTAAGGAAGTTATTCAACAGGCCTGAAACACACCTCACTTGGGCACTCCATTTTTTATCTTGAAGGAGAAAATTAGATCAACCAGACAAGCCCTTCTGACTTGGAGCTCTTCCTTCAAAGCTCAGAATCAATCTCATATAGAGAACCTCTTTTTTAGAGAGCACAAAAAAACTAATAAATCAATATTTTAACTATCGAACCCGGTCGACCGATATGCCAATAATACCAGATACCTATAGTCTGGTTGGTACGGTAACATCTAGATATTATTTTCGTCAAAATATCGGTTCATACTGGTTTCATATAAAAAATAATAATTTTATCGTAAAATACAAAATATTTTTTTTTTTTGGTTAAAAGAAGGTTGTTCTATTTTATCTTCTTATTAATTCATTTATATAAACTTAAATTGCTATGCCTAATTTTATATATTTACAAGACTTGGAAATTTGAGAGGCGTCACATTAACCGCTCTCCACCTGTTGAGTGAATCGCACGGCTACGATTTCGCAATTTCTCATCCAACGGCAGTCCAACGTTCCCCTAATTCACTTTGAAGTAGGATTAGGACTAACCAAAAACACCATCTCCTTATTTATATTATAATACACCGGCAAGTCACCAAAAAGGAAAAAAAGAAGTAATTAATTAATAAGAAAAAGAAGAAACTAACAGACATGGCATCCAAGGAAAAGGGAAAGGCCTTCCGGCGAGGGGAGGCGGTGGAAGTTGCCAGCGCCGAGGACGGCTTTGTGGGGTCTTATTACGAGGCCACGGTCGTGACTGACTTTCCAGGCGGCGACTACATCGTCCGCTACGAGTCTCTGGTGACGGACGACCTCTCGGGGCCGCTCAGGGAGGTGGTCTCCGCCGCCGAGGTCCGCCCGAGGCCACCGAGGGTCACGGCGGCGGATCCGTTCCGGTTGAACGACGTGGTAGATGCTTACGACAACGACGGGTGGTGGGTAGGGAAGATTACGGGTCGGGCCCCAAATGGGCACTATTACGTTTTCTTCGACAGCACGGGTGACCTAATTGCTTACCCAAAGGCTCGCCTCAGGATTCATCTCGAGTGGGTCACTGGGAACTGGATTTGTTTTTCTCGTTGATCTGAATTTATATGTGTAGTTAATAGTAATGGAACAAATCCTATCGTGGATTTTTTTTCTTGTTCTTCTAATGTTTTATTTTTTGTTTTGCTCATTTTTTCTGCTTTATGAGCTGTGTGGAGGCCTAGATATTTCTTGATGATGGTGTGTACTTTTCATGATTTTTGATTTTTTTTTTAATTCCTTTTGTCAATAATTAACAGAAGCAACTGATTGATTTATTTCTGGCCAGTGTCCAAAACGTTGTTGTTCTTGCAAAATTTTCCATGACCTGAAATTTGATTTATATTTTTTTGCAATATAGATGAACAGCAAGCTCCTTGGCTTGTTTCTTTTATAGTAATCCTTTTCCAAGAGAAACACAAACGCTATAGGAATATATAAATATATAAGACGAACATATATGAGCAAACTAGTGCGTGGTCCGTGCGATACACGGGAAAAAATATTACGATTGTATTATAAATTAAATATATAAATAACATTAATCATGATTTATCCATTATTTTTAAATTAAATCGGGTTGGACACAGTCTGACCGGATGGATCGAGAACCGGTTTATAACCAGTCTAGTTCGTTTGAATAAAATATTTGCTCTCGAATCCGTCACCACCAGTCGGTTGGACTGATAGGATCGATGCGATTTTCAAAATAAATTTTATTATATTTAAAAATTACATATTTAAATAAAATAGAGATTTATAAATTATTTATCAATTAGTTTAAACATTTCAAAAAATTAAGATTAATTGATTGATTATGCAATTTAAAGAATATTTTTAGCGTTCAATTTTTTTTAAGGCACAAATATAAAGACCGAGATTCAAAAACTTTTGTTATATTTTGAATTGAGATTTTATAAATATAGAGACTGAGATTTAATATTGTTTGTTGTTTCTAAGAAAAAAAATAAAAATAAAAACATACACACTTAATAAATCTTAGCCGGATTTTTTAAATAATAAAATGAACTAAAGCCTGAAATTTAAGGTAGCATTTAATGTTGTATGATTTTTAAATAAAAAAATAAGAAAAATATAAAACTTACTATTTATAGGCTGCATTAAATTATTGACCTATTTTTTTGCTACTATATTTGGTAAATGTTAATTCTTATTATATATATATAGATAACACATTTCTGGAATTGGAAATTTTCATTGCTTGATCAATGAGTGGTTACAATCATCAGACGGCTTCGAGGTTACACAAGAATAATTTAGACCCAGGGAATGGAGATCTGCTAGGCTACTAAGGCCGAACAACGTAACTTTAACAAAGTGACAGAAAATGAAAAAAATTAAAAAAAAAAAAAAAAAAAAAATTGAAACTGTCCCTTGTATAGTTGTATGCATGATTCAACTCATTTGGATGCCAAGCCAACATAGAGGTGGTAAGGATCGGCTCGGCTCGGAACTGTCTCGGAACCGGCCCGAACGTACAGTTCTTGAAACCGGACCAGTGCTAAAACCGGGCCGGTTCCGGGTCAGCTCCGGGCCAGAAGAAGGTCCGAGTTATTTTTTATTTTTTTTATTAACAAAAATCGGAGTCAGGCCGGTTCAGAATCTAGCTTTTGAGGCTCGGCGAACCGCCGGTCCGAGTCGTGAACCGGTCCGCCTGATTGCCACCCCTAAGCCGACAATTATCAATCTGGGCCGCAGTCCAGGCAACCAATCGTCGAGTTTCTACTAGATAAATGGAGAAATCATACCCTATTATAGAAAGCAACCATGGTTGTTATTTGTCGAAAAAAAAAAGAAAAAAATTGTAAATTTGCAAAAATATCCATGTGGTAAAAATATTAGTTACTAGAAAAAAGGCATTCAAACATCTAACAACAAAGCCCGACTGTGAAAACAAACGTCTAGGAGTTAAGCTTCGATGCCCAACAAACGTTCACCGTAAAAGCAAACGTCCAGGAGCTAAGCTTGGAAGTCAAACAAACGTCCAACCGTGTAGTCTGACTGTGAAGAAGAACGTCTAATGGCAAAGGGGCAACACATTTTGAACTTTTAGAATTCAAACTTATCATTACAATTAACGTCCCAGGAGGAAGCTTAAGGCCATATAAAACGTCCAGTAGCTAAGCTTTGAAACCAAACAAAAGTCCAACCGTGAAGCCCGACTGTGAAGAGGAAGTTTCACAACGAAAGCTTGTATTGGTCATAAACGTTCAAAAGCAAATCTTGCCAACGAAAAGGGAAACACATTTGAACTTTTGGAATTCAAGTTTATCATACAATCAAACGCCCAAGGAGGAAGCTTATGGCAACAACAGACGTCCTTAAGGAAAGCTTAGTGTACCCAGAAACTTCCAACGTAAAAGCTTCCTCAAGAATTTGATTTCTTCCACATATCACTCAAACTAATTTCTCCAATATCTCAAAATAATTAACCTAACATCAACCCAAACAACAACGTTTTGAAAGGATATAGAATTGTTATTTTGTAATATATCCTTATTTTAATATAATTTTAATAATAAAATCGTAATTATATTTAATAATAACGAAAAAAAAGAGTTTAGGGTTTATGGTTTAGTTATGAAATAAAATTAATATCTTATTAGTTTATAGATAGTTATGATAGTTGTGAATGAACCTCACTTAAACTATTAATGCAACACAATGGACCTCACTTTTTAGTGAATCAAAGTAGAGGTACCGTATTCACGTTCTTGTGTTATTAATATATTTTATGTTACATTTGATCCTATATAAATTTGATAACTTTTAAAATGCAAATAAAATATAGTAATAACAATTAAGCTTCACTTAAATTTCATGTTTAGTAATACATGATCTCGAATTGATTTTTTCCTGTTTAAAAAAAAATACTTAAAATGAGGGTTTAAGGTTTAGTTATGAAATATAATATAATTAATATCTTATTAGGTTGTAGATAAATATGATAGTTGTGAATGGACATCACTTAGGCGATTGATCCAACAAAATGAACCTCACTTTTTAGTGAATCAAAGTAAAGGTATTGTATGCACGTTCAAGTTTATATCTTATGGGTTCAAAGTACTAGTAATTGCCATGGTCGCCTTGAATTGACCTGTGGTCAATAGGCCCATAACCGAGCCTGGACCGACCGGTTCTAGGTCTCATGTATAAAATTTTTGGCCCGGAGAGTCGGGTCCATGACAGCTCGCCATATTTTCCTTTTTTTATTTTTTTTAACCTGTGGACCGGGTCAGGTCGGCTTGTGGCCAGGAGTTAGCCTGTTGGCAGCCTGCTAATCTAGGCTGTTGAAAGCTCCGAGCTCGGGTCGGCCTGGGCCAGGAGTTAGCCCGTTGGCAGCCTGCTAATCTAGGCTGTTGAAAGTTTTTGACCGTTGGATAGGCTGTTGAAAGCTTTTGACTGTTGGAGATCCAATACGATCAGATTTTTCTTTTAAATCCGCTTCCCCGGTCTGGGTTTGGGTTAAGTTTCGACCCGTCGCTCCGGCTCAACAACGGTTGGCCAACGATCAGATTTTCAAACCTAACCGTTGCATCATCTTGACCGTTGAGACCAACGGTCAAGATTCAGCCGCCACGCCTGCCCCACCGAACTCGGACCCGAGGGTCTTCCTCTCTTCTCTACTCTTTTCTAAGCTCTTGAAATGCTAATTTTTAGTTTTTGCTCGGTTTTTTGTAATTAATATCTTATGGAAAAGGGGCAAAACATTAGGTGTGCGTTAATAAAATTTGATGATTTTTAAAATACAAATAAAATATAGTAATAATAATTAAGTTTCACTTAAATTTCACTTAAAAAGTACTTGATCTTTAATTAATTTTCTATAATTAATTTCATTCTTAGTAATACTTTAAAGATATCTTCAGCTCATATCCTGAGTATATGGCAAGAAAGTAGCAATAATGCAGAGCTTTCTATAACTCTTATGTATTTGCCCGTCTTCAAAATAATCCGTAAAATCTTCCAAATTCATCCTATAAACAGTTCAATTACACAATTTTATTACCAAATTTCATAAAATGTAAACTATTAATAATAATCATAATTCATATAGATGATAAACAAAGGAAACTCTAAAAATTCAGTTGTAAAAAAACAAGCTTTTAGTGCAAACGCTTGAACTACATATAAGCCTTACGTTTAGACATTTCATAAGCTTCCAAGCTTTGTGTATTTACGTTTCTTAGGTGTTTTCTATAATATACTGGACGTTTCACTTTACAGTCGGGCTTTCGAATTAGACATTTCATGGGTCATGTAGTTCGATATTAAAAAGTTTACTCCTAATGTAAGCTTATTAAACAGACATTTTAGGCCATGTTCTAGCTTTTACTAGGGACGTTTAGTGAACGAACATAAACCCTAACCTACATATATTATCACTTTATTCATTCTACCATTCTAATCAACCCATCACATTGGTTTAATGCAACATATATGACGAGGGTTAATGATTCAAGTCCTAAAATAACACAAGCACTAAAAAATCAAGAGACCCATAAAAACAATTAGGGGTTAACACGTTATTTATCTCATTTGCAAGTGTTCTCGATGGTGTTGGATTACTAGACATGTGGAATAATGAAGAATAATATGAAGATTGGTGGGTTATTTATTTATGAAGAGGAAGAAGGAAATTGGTGAAGGTGTGGATTTTGGTAAAAGTGAGGAAGAAGGAGATTACTAAGATGTGGATTTTGGTAAAAGTGGATCCAATTTAGGGGCAACAAATAGCAATTTTGATAAAAATAGTAATTTTTGTAAAACTGGGGAAATTTTTTTTTATGATGACAAAACTGTAATTTCAATTATTATTATTTTGTTTTTTACCCTTTATTATATATAATATTTTAGTTTTTATTTTTAACATCATTAAGAATATATTTATCATTTTAACATTATTTTCCCTTCCATTTTATTTTCTTACCAAACAAGGTTTACCATTTTTTCTCTCTCGCAAAATTCTTCCAAACAAAGTGAAATTTACTTTACATCAGTCTCCTTCATTTCTTTCCCCTCCATTAAAATCCCTCCCTCCCTTTCTCTCAATTGAACCAAACGTACCCTTACGTGGAGATTTGGCCTTATTAAACCGTGAACAAAGATTTTTCCCAGAAAAAGAAAGCGTCTCTTGTGACTTGTGATATTTTCCTCATTCTCCATCTCCGTCCACTCAAAACACACCCACCCACATAAAACATAGTGAGAGAGAGAGAGAGCATGGCAATGGTGAACGGCTGCCTCTCTGTGACCTGCACTGTGTCGCCCGCTTCACAAGACTTTCCCAATTCTTCATCACAATCTAGACCGCCGACGAAAATCATTCTCCCCAATAGAAAACCTTTGAAATGGTCCACTGGGGTGGCCCCGGGGGATTACGGGGGCCCACCCACCTCTTCCAAGCTCAGAAAATATTGGGGTGGAGACGAGGACCCTCTTGCATCGGATGACTATATGTGGAATAAAGATTTCATGGGACGCATGAAAAGGCTTATTCAAGACCCTGAGGATGCTCAGGATTTATCCTCCGACCCATCTTCTTCTAAGGTTATTTTGTTTCCTCACCACTTGTTACCTTGTTAATTAATTCTTTTTGTAAAATTTCCCTTTGTTTTTGTATTAATGTGCCTATTCACCTTTTTTGATTGGTCTGAGATTGAATTTATTGAAAATTATGATTTCTGTGGTTTTATATGGGAATTGGATATCTGCTCTTGCTTTAACAAGTTCAGTGATGCTACGGCATTGTCGTATAGATTACGATTTTATTTTTTTCACTTGTTTAAAGAAATGTGTGCAGATTTCTGTAGAAAAGTAAGTGTTTAGACATTGCTAGGGTGTATTGAATTAGTTTATCACTGATGCTATTTGGAGCCATTTTCTTTATAGGAGGAGCCTTCTGGGTTTCTTAATTTGAATCGAGTCATGAACTTGGACAGGTATGTATCCCTGTGATTACTCTAATTCTCACCTTTCATTCACTGCGTACCATATTACAGCCCTCTTTGATTGTGCAGTTTGGATATAGACTTGAGTAAAGAGCTCAAAGCAACTTCAGCCACAGTAGTGGAACTCAAAGCTGAGGACGAACAAGTATAATTTGAAATTTCCAGATGCATTTTTTCTATATCCATGTTGCGCATTGTACTATTTTTTATCCTTCCTGGATACTCATCAGGCATAAAATTTAATGTTTCTAGACTGTTAGAAGTCCTGGTACAAGATGGAGAGCGGCCCCCACACGTCGTGAGCAAGAGAAGTGGGGTAGAGCTACCAAGGCCGCAACTGGTGGCAGTGTAAGTAGTGTAAATTGTAGGTTACAGTCTTCTGATTATGTAAATTGTTAAGAGGTAGTACATTTGTTTCTTGATAATGGATTTGTGAGTTTAATGTCCAGTTACCGATAATTTTGCTTTCTTCATTTGTTTTATTTTGATCTTCAGGATGTCATGCTTCGGGAATCGAGACGCTCTAGGGGGGATCCTGAAGTATTGGCGGCTCAGTCTAGGGAACAGTACTATAAGGTGCTTTTTTATCTCGAAATTATTGACCTTGTATATATTCTTCAAAGGACCCATTCTCAACAATCTGCCTTGTTCAGTTGAAAAACAAATTGCAAGCACTCACACTGGCAATTGGTGGTGTTGGAGTTCTCTCGTCTTACTTTGCGTATACGCCAGAAATTGCAGCAAGGTACCTAAGGCTACTTATATTTAAAAGCTCATATTGGAGTTATACAACATGTGAGTTCCTTTTTTTTTTTTTTTTTCGATTTTTTTTTTTTTTTTTCGAAAGCACATGTAATATTTCAACTTGCCTGCAGTCAGTATCATGATCATAAATAGTTAATTCTTGATCTCTATTGGAATTATTATTCAACATTATCCCATCTCTGTACTCAACTATCAATGACGAATTTTCTTTATTATGAATTTCATCCAGCTATGGTGCTGGCTTGCTTGGTTCAGTGGCATATATGAGAATGCTTGGGAACACTGTGGATTCCATGGCAGATGGAGCAAGAGGACTTGTCAAGTATGTTTTTCCATTGCTCTTCTTCCAGATTCAAAAATCTTGGAAAGACCTTTAGTAATTTATAGTAAGCTCGGGAATTTTATACTATCAAAGATGCATGGTTCTGGGATATAATTGATCAACACAGCTGATAATGCACTGCCTGTGACCTCTATATTGAAGAGGATCCTTTCATTTACTTGATGACCAGCAAGTAACAAGAGTAAAAATGAGAAGGAAAACTATGTAAATGTTTAATTTGATTTAGTGTCACTTTTAGATTGCTTCACTGAAAGCAGGTTCATTTCGTGGGAAGCTAATTGTTGATCGAGAATATTCTGCAAATCTCATTGCTTTTTTAGTTAAATTCTCCATTTCATATCCATTTCCTGCAGTGTTTACCATTTAGTTTAGGCCTTTTTTTAAAATTTTTTTCAAGTTTCGTTGTCTATTTCAGGGGAGCAGTTGGACAGCCAAGGATATTGGTTCCTGTTGTCTTGGTGATGTTGTATAATCGTTGGAACGAGTAAGCATCTTAAAGAGGCACTGTTGTTTATGATAATTTTAGACGATCATAATAATTTTATTAACTTGAAAAAAGACATGATGTGTAGGATTTTAGTTCCGGACTATGGGTTTATGCAGCTTGAATTGATTCCAATGCTTGTGGGTTTCTTCACGTACAAGATTGCCACTTTGATGCAAGTGATTGAGGACGTGTTTAATGCAGCTGGTGGGCAAAACCAAGTTTGATTTTTGAGTATTTGCATGTGATTTGATATTGTAATGTCAAAAATGAATGGGCTAAAGAATGTGATTTATAGTTGGAGACGAGTGCAGTGCAGATGCTGGATGGAAAATCCATACATGTTCTCCAGCTTAAAAGTATGCTCAAACATTGTAAACCTGACTCTTTACGAGCCTAACTTAAACGAGCTTTCAACCAAAAATCAATTATCGATTTTCAATACTCGAACGAAAAGAAAGGATGGATGCCTTTTCTTTTTTTTTTTTCTTTCTTTTTTTTTTTAAAATAATTATTTATTATCTTCTGTGATGTGGCAACAAGAAAAGTATGGATTTGGGTTATGATTCTACATAATATCAGTCATAGACAGAATAATAATAATGCAGTATATTAATATAGATGTTAGATGGAAAAGGACTCTACCTTAATACCTTTCAGACTCTCACTAACCATTTTGAAAAGCTTATGGCATGTGTAAAACTAATCATAAATGGATCAATATTTAGCAAAAAAAAAGCATAAGTGCCATAAGTTCATTAGTTTAGTGTATTTTTTTTTATTTTTTTTAAAAAAAATCCTAGCTTCTTTTCAACAATCAGAACTGGGGGTCATTCACAAGTCAACATGTTTTCTTGAGTGTCATTTTTACTCTTACCCCAAAGGGAGATATTTAATTGCATAAGCAAGTTCAGATGCTCTTTAGACAATCAGAATAACACAGAACTAAAGTCAAGTCAGAGAATATTCATCAGAATAATACAAAAAATGTGGGTTCCTCTTACCCACAGCATATGGATTTTTAACATCTGCTCACTTCCAACTTCTAATTACAAATGAACCAAAAACTAATAAGTCTTAATAGCAGCCACAGATGAAAAATGCAGTTCTAAATTCATATTACACAAGGTCTTCAGTCCATCCCCCACCCCATCTAAGTACAACAAGGCTCGTTATAATAGCTAAATAAAACAGAAAATGTAAATCCATCCTTGTTTTACAATGTACATTAAGAAAGAAACTAAGAAGGTATTGAGACCATTAGTACCATACCTCCCTTTGTAATGCCTCATCAAGCTCCTGCTTATCATCAGCTGTGATATCCTTTGCATTCAGCTGAGTCAAAAAGTCACGGATTCTGAGAGAAATTNCGCAAGAGATAACAACTACTTAAGTAAATCTTTTCTTGAAATTACATTTATTACAAAGAATGCACAAAAATGTACAACAAACCTGGCATGTTGCCGTTAGGACCAAATCCACCGTTTGATTCTTGAGAGCATAAAAAACTTTTGTGTAAATGTGCAATGAACAACAATTGTATGATTTTTCTGAAAAAAGCAAATTTTAAGTTCCAAGGACTTGCTACTGCAAGATCATGCCTAAAAGAGGAGTCTAATTATTAGCTACTAAAACTACTAGTGTGATTCCACAAGTACAAATATAAAAAAGAATAGTCAGCATACAAGTAACAATAACAAAGTTAGTAAAAAGTCTAACTTTTGATGTTTACAATAAGTGGAGATAAACAA
The DNA here is from genome assembly GCA_008636005.1 of Striga asiatica. NCBI lineage: Eukaryota > Viridiplantae > Streptophyta > Magnoliopsida > Lamiales > Orobanchaceae > Striga > Striga asiatica. The sequence continues at coordinate 1,949,679 of BKCP01012736.1, forward strand.
GAAGCTCTAGATGGAACCCTTTCAAGGTGTACTGTTAACATTTTCTATATTTCTAGAAAAAAACTCAATACTTGAAGATAATAATAGGGAGATAAAAATTCAACAACTTCTCAAAACCACAAACTCCAAACTCTTATGTCAAAGAAAAAAAAAAGACAAAAGATTGAGAGAGAGAACTTTTTAAACAGTCAGACGGCATATAATTGCTGGTATCACATTGACCATAACTAAGAAAAGCTAAAATAACAAAAATGTAACCTCCACAGAGTAACAAAAAACTTGCCAATAGCCTAAAATAAGAATAAATTAACAGAACTGAAATATTTATTATTAATTAAAAAAAAGAAGAAGATAAATTTAACCGTTTCTCTGATTTCGTCCCCATGCAAATCCTGGAGAATATCAAGAAAACGATCCAAAAGCAGAGCATCATACTCGACCAGTTTATCATCCTCAGAGGCCTTTCCAGGAGCCAACAGCCTCAACTGCGCATCAATTGATGCCATTTTCTCAATCTTCCTACTCATTTTCTTCTCTCCTCACTCTATATAGCCCCGTTAAAGAGGGAAAGAAAAACAATAAATGCTGCCCGCTCCTATTCCCACCTGTTTATAAGAAAAAGGAAAGAAGATAGAATGGACACGAGATTTCTAGGTGGTTTAACTTAAGCCAAGGCAGTCACGGGCTAAATTGGAGTTGTAAGAGAAAAAGGATTAAGGAAGCATTCATTCAAGAGAGGAAGTAGATAAGATGAAACGATAGTTTCAGGGGTGCTTCTCTCTAGCTTTACAGACAAATTTCTTGAAAGTTCAGTTGAGTATCACGAGTACAGTAAAGCTTTTTTTTTTTTTTTTTTTTTNCTCTCTCTCTTTAAAAGAACTAGTAAGGTGCACGTGCGTTGCACGTGTACCGAATTTAAATTTTAAGTTTGTAAAATGTAGTTTGAAATCATAAAATATAGCAAAATAATTATTTTTCCCATTAGATATTTTAATAGTTTATGAACATTATGAATTGCTGATCGTTTAGTCATTGGTGTGAAATCCCATATAATGAGTTGGGTTATGCATAGTAGTTTATCGAAACATAAGTTTATTCAGAGATGGTAGTTGCGTTGTAAAGATTTTGAATTTTAAGTTCGTAACATGTAGTTTTAGGTTGTAAGATTGTTTATGTGAATTTATGAAAATGTGCGTAGCGTAATCAATGTAAGAAAGATATAAAATAAATAAGTACAAGCTATGTAAGAATATGTAGAATAAGTATATTTGAAGGTATTATATTCAAACATAGTTTTATAGAGAGAAGGTAGATGTTTAATTTCATTGTGGAATTAAAAGGAACATAATGCATAGTAAAATGGTAAATTGAGAACGATAATAATATAATAAAAAACTCATAATCATATGCGTGAAACAATATTATTTGATGCAAAAAATAGGAATATTAATGCTATGTTAAATAACTTCATGGCTTCTCATTTTTTATTTCAACCAATTTCTTGGTTTTTGTGTTTCTTGGAGCCGACATTTTCTTGACGTACTTCTTCTTCATTGTTTGTAGAGTTTCTTCATCGCTTGAAATTTCTACGTTAGTTGAGGTGTGGGTGATTCGGTGTTTATTTTTCTTTTGGTGCGACTGTTTTTGAAGATTTCCATCGACATCTGTATCGTTCTTTAATCCCTTCTTTCCCTTTTCCAAAGGAGGGTTAATCTTCTCGATTGCTTCAGCAACAGCAGTTAACTTTTTACCGTCCACCTTGGTTTTGACATTTAATGGTATGAGAAATCTAAACGTGGATGAAGTTTGCAAGCTGAGTTCTCGAAAAAATTTGGAGTTATTGTCCCCCTGGATGATTAAGTTTAATTAGAATGTTGGTTAAATAAAATAAATAAATTATATTAAATATGTTGAAATTAATTTTGTTACCTCCTCAATGGATTTTATGTATTCAAGAACTGTGCAACCAATGAATGCAGTACGGCTTCCTCAAACATAGTTATGGTTGCATTGTGTGTTCCATGCATGGACGACATTCAAAACAACCCTGAATCTACAATTAATAAAATAATGATTAATATATAATATATTAAAAAATTATTTAATAAAGTAAAATTTATTTTTTGCGTACCTAGGATTAGTTTCGACATTTTCCTCTTTGCATTTGTTGCAAGTGGTTTTGTAAACAGAAGCAGAGCATTTTGTGCATGCATTGTACCACAAGGACAATTTATTTTCAATTCTATCAACAACTCCTTCGAAACAATAATACATATCCTTGAAAAATATAAAAAAGAAGATTTTAGAGAATATTATAATTATAATGAAATTTAAAAGAAAAACAGGACAATAATTTTACCTTGGATAATGTATTTTTGTTTTCTATTATGGTGCTGAGAGTCACTTGATTTGCCAACTTCATTCTTTCAACCATTGCTAATTGTCGGAGTTTAATCCGATTTTGAGTTTTATCCAAGCTATTTTTGTAATATAAAAATATAAATGTATATTAGAAATGTATGAATAGAAATATTTGAACATAGAAAAAATAAATTGTATTTTATTAATAAAATAATATTCACACCATTCTTTCAAAAGGGCTGTTTGATGAGATTGTGGATCTATCTGTATCACGGATGCTACAGTAGTTTGAACTTGAAGTTCACCTAAAATTAATAAGTAATGAACATGAAAAAGAAGTTATTATATTTTATTTACAATAATTATATATACAATAAGAATATGATTAATAATAATAAAAAAATATTTAAGTATTACCAAGGTATGTTTTAGGAGTGACTTGAGAAATTCCAATTATAAGACTATTTAGCATGTTTTCTTCCTATTGCTTCCCTTCATTGGATGCTAAATCTTCCCACAGAGTAACAAGCAAGGGACGCATACTTCATCACCGAAGATTAGTTTAATTAAAATAAGGTGTATTAAAATTAAAAATTTTAAACAGTAAAAAATTTGTTTAAGATAAATATTTTCTTACTCTTCATTGATAAGTGTGATTTCTCTAATAGTCTTCATTTCTCCCTTTCCAGTAACTATCATTTTGGAATCTTTGACTTGCAAAACAATTCCACAAACATCTATAGGAGGTTTTAATTTAATATAAAATAAAAAATATAAATAAATTATGAAATAGAATATAGATTAAGTTTGATGGGACTAAACCTGCTCCATTTTTGTGAAGATGAAGGTTAATATCTTCAAAATCCACAAAGTTGAATTTCAATACATTTCCAATAGGATTGGCGGCATCAATAATAGAAGAATCTGTATGTAATACCAATTCTACATCCGGGTTTGGAGTAACAAAAGCTTGGTTTGGTTTTTTAACTTCGCAATTAGAAATAATATAAGTATTATTAATTGCAAATTTTTTCTTAAAGAAATCAATTTCATCATTGAATATTATTACACCAATTTTTATTCCCTGCAAAATATGATAGTATTTATAAGTTAAGTTTTATAATTTGAAAAATATAAAAATTGGTTAAATGGCATAAAAGTTGGTAGCACTACTTACCTCTTCATCAGTCATAATAATTTTGCTGATCCTCATTGAAAGATTTTTCCCGCAAGAGAGGTCAGGTACAACTCGTAGAACTTTTAGGCGTAGTTTGGAATCTTTATTATTTTCTTTCAAAAGTCTCAAAGGTATGGAAGTTTGTTTTTCCATAATTGTCCTGTTGTAGAGATAATAAATATAGTAATAAATTAAAAATGAAAAAATAATAATTAGAGGAATTAGAAATGTATAAGTGTGTCAGTGGAGTATATTGTTAGTTATGAGGTATAGGATTAACAACCCCTTACAAAAATAAGTGTGACTCTAAAAAAATTACACTAACAAGCTTATTTACATATTTATTAGAGTAAAAGAAAACAATCATAAGTGGTCAAGTTTATGAAAAATTGGAAAAAACTTAATAAAAGATTCGGCATACTTACGTGAATTTGCTGCACCAAGTAGTTGAAGATTGCAAAAGTAGTTTTGCTGTGAAAAATATCAAGTTTGTATCATCAAAATATAAATAAGAAATAAATAAATAAATAAATAAATAATAATAATAATAATAATAAAATAATAATAATAAAGTACTTGTAATTGAGGATTGTGAGATTGATAAGATTGTTGGTATAAATAGTTAATCATGTATATTGATTATTAAATGATAGTGATTATTCTAGAATATGAAAGATTGTTTTCATTTGTTATTGTAATTAAAAAGGAATTGATGACATTAAAATTTTAGTTGTTACTCATTTAAATAGACAATTATAACAATGTAACATAAGAGTTAATTTTGGATTGTTTAATGAAGAAACTATCAGCAGAAAACAATCAAGACAAGAACAACACTACAACTTCCATATGAATACTTAGGAAAAAAATGGAATTGATTGGTACCTGTTGAAATCCCACAACTAAGCACGTAAACTTTGTGGAGAGGAGTAAGTGGATTGATTTTAGCAACAGATCCTGCATGAACCATAGTGTAATCACTAATCATTGAAGTCCCCACGAAATGCTGAATCGGCTTCCCTTTGATCGAAAATGTCGGTTTTTCGTAACCTGCATTTTCATGTCTGAGAATTCAAGGGATTACAGAATCTTGAGCCAGGAAATTTGTACAAAGAACATTGGAAAAGATAAATTAAGAGGCCAGAAAAGAAAAAGGGAAATGAAAATTCAGAATCACAAGTTGAAAATGGCAAATATATATAGTTAATTTCCTCAAGTGTCTGAACTTAGTATAAATTAGACAGAATATATATATATTTTTTTTTCTGCAATCCCTTTTGTATGGTATATTCTAAGGTTTACAAATGTAAAGAAACACACACAAATTCAATCAAAATCAAACAAATACACAAATTAAAAAAAAAAAAACATAAGAAAGATAAACCCATAAATCTTCCATTACAGAGAAGAAAAGGCAACCCTTTTCACTGTAACTCTTAAACCCAATTGAATAAGAATAAATTTGATACCATTTAATAACTGGGCAATTAACGTTGTGAGTGCAGTGAGTACTCATAGTTCCAAGAAGTGGCCTGCCATTGGAAAAAAATATATTAGCTGCCATTGAAAAAGTGTAGTAACCAATAAGAAAACCATGAACTCTAATAATGAGTATAATCAAATGCAAAAGCAAGATGAATGAAGAATTGGGGTATTATTTGGTATAATAGAATAAAAATATATCTGTAGAGGGTTACAACAATTAAACTATCCAATTGTAGAGGGTTGAAATTGTAAAGTTTTGTAAGTTACGGACAATAAAATGAGCAATTTATGTACTAAATCTATATAATGAATAAAATGTTTACATTATGAAGTTGTTAAGGAAAAATTATAGTATTATTCATATGATGATCACATGGTATTTAGTGTTTTGCATTATTTATATGGAATATATAGGTCATATATCTTCAAATAAATAGGAAAACCATCATGGACAATCAGCTATAGCTTTTATTTTTGTCACCGAAATATTATGTTGAAGCTATATATATACTATATAAGGGTACTTAGAATGAAAATGTATATAGATGTATCGAGAATCAATGCTACTAAAAATATATGATATTCAACATATTTCATATAATCAAATGGAATTTGAACTCAAAGTGTGTGCAGAGGAAATCAAAAAAATAGAAAATGAAGGAGAAGGTACGTCTTAATAACACCATATCCACTGCTTTTCATAATAAAAAATTTTACCTTGAATTTTTCTGTGGCCTCACATATTACATCCCTTGGGTCCCTATACTCCACCATCGTTTCCACCCTGACATACACCATAACATTTAAAATGACTTTATCACCATCTTGTTCCACATAACTCACAAATTTAAATAATTTGTAAAAATATGTTGTTGTTTTTTTATGTTGTAATTTTCCTATGTAATTCCTAAATTCATAATATTTGAGCACAAAACAGTTGTAGAAAAATCGATTATGAAATCTCCACGAGTCAGAAAACAAGCGACCCAATGTAAAGCGAGATGGTGCAACCAGCTCCCATTTTCAAAGCTGTTATATGAAGAATGTTAAAAGTTTGGATCTAAAAACTTCTTGAAAATAATCAGATTTAGCAGAGTATATGAAAAAGTAATAACAGACCGAAGCTACCTGCATCATTATAGCATCGATCCATGGAAATCCCATCCTGCAATCCCTCCAAGCAGCTAGTAATTCATCACCATCTTTCCACGATATATAATAATTAAAAAAGAAAAGGAAAAAGGAAAAAAATGAAAGAAGAAAATACTAACCTGAAGCTAGTAAGAAACAAGTTCTTCAAGTAGAACAGAGGTACCCTATATAGTTGTTGTCTAATAACTAATACAATTGAGTGGAATATTTGGAATATCAAATTAGATTTTCAGATTAGTGCATAAAAATGCCATTTACACAGGAGTTATGAATTGATAACTATCTGATTGGTTTAAGCGAGATAGAAAGAGAATTAGTGTATGCAGTTAAATGTATAGCTTTCAAATAAATGAATGTTAGGATCTGAATTTAAAAGAGGTATGATCACATTTTGTAGGATATAATTACTTATATTAGAAGAAAGGATATTGGTTAAGGTCAGAAGTTGTTCTCCATATTATTTTCTAGTTTCAGATAATTGCCAACTTCATCCCATTTAGCAGGCACCCAGACTTTATAAATGATAAAAATAACAAAGATATGTTCAAAGCACAAAAAGACCAAACAGTAACATTTCATATTCATTTACTATTATCAATACACAAAAATTGGCATGCACAAAAAAAGAATGAACAGCTCCTAACTTAATGGGAATACCCCCATTTTCGCATTAGTTATATTTTTCATTATGTGTAAGGATCATATATGAAACCTCAACCACAAATGTGAACCTCTCTGGTTGAAAAAACAAAGAATAAAGATTAAGCCATCAATCTACAGCGTTTCAAAGATTCTGCTACTAACCTGGTAAAGATGATAATTCATTTGTGGGCAAGTTTGGTGCACAGTTTAGAGAGGTGCACCGCTAAGTTCAAACTGCCCTTCAGGCTCCAACAATATACCCAACGAAAAAAATACTAATAAATACAAGAAGTTAAAACCACCATGAAGAAGGTACACCTTTACGCTCATTTTTAGATAGTGGTTAAACTTCCTAATGCAATAATCGTTAAGTTTTGTATTTCCAAAAATGCCGTCAGCAACCTCCTTGGCACGCGTCCTTAGTTCATGCAAAGGTTTGTAAAATCATGGAAATGAAGTAAATATATGTTTTCCGGTGAAGAAATACTTTCAGAAATTATTGACAAAATAAATACTTACATGTGATTGTCGACAACATTAATAAAATAGTATGATTTTAAAATATAGGTAAATGATATGCAATTAATAAAATCCTCAGTAATGTAAAGAAGATGGTAATGAAGTGAAGAACCAAATGTTTTAAGAAAGTGAGAAGTATTTATGAAAGGAATTAGTTGTAAGAGGACGATAATCATTTTTAGTTAGCAGTTAATTTGAAAAATGGGCAAAGGGAAAATAATATTTGTTTACTCAAATAAATTGAATGCGAATTTTACAAAAAATATTTTGACTTTTAGTGGGTTTTATTTAATAAAAAAAAAAAAGATAAGTGTGAGAATTAAAAATTTTACATTTTATTTAATTTTGGAGATATATTTATTATAATATTTAAACAGAACCAATGTGCATACCAGAAAATTGTTTAATACATTACCTTTGATGTGCGGAAGTGGTATGTGTGATTATTGTTTGTCCTATTTTTGTTGCGTTTTTCGTGTTTATTTTATCTTTCTTTTCCTCCCATTTTAGGTCCTTTCTTTAGTTTTTAGTCCGTTTCATGTTTTATTATGTGTTTTCCTTCATCTTGAGTCTTTAGGTGTTTTTCATTTGTTTTTCCGGTTTTCTTTTGTGTTTTGTCGTTTTTGGTGTGTAGGTCAGGAGCTTCGAGCGAACTTTCTCTTCAAGAAAAGCTGGTTTTGAGAGCACAATTGGATAGATGGGTTTGTTAGTGACACGTAGCAAAAAACGGAACTCAATTCCGAGTTCGGATGAGCCCAAACGAGCCCGAAACGTAAAATGGCGCAGTCCAGTCCAAAGTCGCGAGTCGCGAGAGAAAAGTCGCGACTCGCGAGAGCAAAGTCGCGACTCGCGACTTTAACAGAGCCTCCGACCAGCTGCGCGACCCCAAGACCCGTCCGACTCGCGACTCGCGAGCTCGCGAGTCGCGACCTGTTCGACCCTGTTTTTATTTTTCTCCGTTTTTACTCGTTTTAGCTCCGTTTTTCGAGCTCTATATATGAAAACGAACCCCCAGACCTAAGGAACAATCCCCAATATCGTTCCTTTCAATTTTTCTCTCGAAAAACTCAATATTGTTAGGATAAATTTCTCCGCTTTTCTTTTTTTCTCTCATGCTTGGATTGTTGGACACAAAGTTATTTGGATTGAAATCTTGCAACTCTTAATCCGATTGTAAGTTTTTCAATTCTATTTTATTATTGTTGATTGGTTTTATGTTCTTAATTCCGGTTAACATGAAATTGAATCTAAGCATGAGGTAATCCATTCACCTAGGGTTAGGGATTTTGATTCTTGTTTTGAATTATGAGGAATGTGTTTTGTTCAATCTATACGAGTTGTGTGAATTATATGGTTAGTTGATTGATCACCATTCTAACCTAGTTAATCGACGTTTAGAACCGAGAGGGGAGACGTCGGTCGATTTAGGCTCGTATAGAGTAGACATGTTCGTAAAAGTATTGTCTATGTGTTGCCTGTTTGAATGAATTTATCGTTTATGTTTGTGCTCTTGTTACGAAGAGTTATTGAGCATAGTCCTCTAGACGTGTAGGCTTGTTTAATCTCGTAACCGAACAAATAAGCGTTCGACATAGTTTAAGACTTGGTGAGATTTCCCGACCCCTAGAACTTCTTCTTTTTCTCTAGAAATTTAATTGCTATTTCTTTAAATTGCTTTTCTAGTTCTAGCTTGTTTTAGTTGATTCCCCAAATCAATCGTGATTAGAGTGTTTAGGACTTATTTTCTTTTCTTGTGTGATCAAGACCAACGCTAAATTCCGAACCGTCTTCCTCGAGAGATCGACCCGGGGAACGAATCCTTCGATTCGGTACTCGGTAAAAAAATAAAATAATTTGCTACAACAAATTTGGCGCCGTTGCCGGGGAAGGCAAGTAGGATATTTGGTTTTGGTATTGGTTTTATTTTTCGTGTTTCTCTTATTCTTGTGATATTTACTTAACTTTTGTGTTTCTCTTGATTATTTGTTTATTTGATATTTCTCTTGCTTTTGATATTTGTGTTGTTGTGAATATCGTTCCGTGTTAGTTTGTTTTTGTTTTTGCCTCGTGTGCCTTTGGTTGTTTTGTTTTTGTTCTTGTGCGAGGTATTTGCTTGAGAAATTCCGATGAATCCATACGATTATTCCTATGCCGGAAATTTGTCTTGTGGATACCCCGACAATTATCAAGGGGAGATGTATTCGTATGGAGGGCCGCCCAATCCGTATCCGAGCCATTCAAATCATTATTACCATGACGGATACACCACATCCCAAGGGTATGGCCCGAGCCATTCTTACCCGACGTCTCAAGGCGGATATGGTTATTACGCTCCGAATCAATACGAGTCGCCTTATTACCAACCGCCATCTTCCTACGACTACTACCCTCCGCCTCCCGCATATTTCGATTCAATGCCTCCACCCGAGCCAAATCAAGTAGCTTCTCCGAGCCGTTTAGACGAGATTTTTGAGAAAATGGAGAAGTTAAATCAATCATTTCTATCCATTTGTACTTCAAAGGTGTCCCCATCCGAAAAAGAAGACGCCGAGTCTTACACTCTACTACCTCCTATCTACGAGAACCAATCGGTTGGCCAACCTTGTTCATTGAGAACCGAGACTTCAAGTCAAACAAGGGTTGATCCTACCGACGATCACCAAGAGGTTTTGGCAAATACTCGAGATAGGCTCGCGAACCTCCTGTCGGTTGTAGAGGAGTTTAACAATTGGGGGATCATTTCCATTCCATCCGGTCTCCAAAATCAACTAACGGAATTTGACTTAACCGTAGTTACCTTCCTCGACTTGGACACATCTCACATCCCGCTTGGTAGATATGCTTCTCTATCGGCGGAGGTTTGTCGAGAAAGCGCACGGTTGGAGGGCGAGTTTCGAACATTGGTGGATATGATTGCATCCTTCAATGAGATTGAGTGTATGTACTCGGAGGCCGACACGGTGCATGGCATGGGGGATAATTCAAGAGAGGATTTGATTGTGCCGAGTGTTGTTGAAGGAGCTCGGGAGGACACTTATGAGGAGGAGGAGGAGAAGGTAGTCCATTGTTACGAGGATGAGGTTGATGAAGAGGTCGAGTCATCATATGAGGTTATTGAACCAAATTGTGCATTGATAGGTGACTCGGCTCGAGATGTTGAGTATGAGGTGGCTCCCATGTCCTTTGGGTCGTCATCGCATGCTGTTGAGGATTGTGAGCATTTAGAGGAGTCGAGTGCGTTTACGCACATGCTCCCGACACTTGAAGTTGAAGAGTACACATCCGAGATGGCATTGGTGAAGGCCGGGATCGATTCGACATGCTCCACGGATATGTTCATATTTCCGGAGGTCGATTATGGGGCTTGGATTCGTAATGCTTTATCTCTCCTCTTGGTAGTTGTTGATGTCCGTGCTCTGCATCATAAGAACGTGGCCACGAGGGTTTTACTCTTTGCCCGCCTTTGTTCCGAACTACCATCGGGACTATTATTGGAGAATACGAAGGCATGGCATGATCGTCACTTCTTTTTGGATCCTGGTTGATTTGTACAGGTTTCGTCAAGCTAATGACGTTAAACAAGCGCTTCTTGGGAGGCAACCCAAGTGATTTATCGTTTTCTTAGTTATTTTCTTTTTGCTTTTTTAGTTTTATCTTTGAATAATGGGAGTTTTGGAGTTTTGTGTTTTTCTTGGCAGGACGTGTCGCGGTTCTGGGTTAAGCATGGGCGAAAGGCCTGCATGGGAATGCTTACTACACTCGAAGCATCTTCGGTTTGCGTACTCTTTTCTCTTTTTATCTTTTTGTGTTGCTTCTTCCTTCTGTCCTTTCTTTTGAGTTTGGTGTTCTTGTGTTAGCTGCTAGGGTTGGTTCATTATGTGAAATTGCTTGGTCCTATTATTTGACTTCCTGGTTTTGTGTTGAAGCAATGAGGACATTGCCTCATTTTAAGTGTGGGGGAGTTTACGTGGATTTTTCATGCTTATGTGGTGGACCGGTCTAGTGTAGGTTTTGTGTGTTTTTGTGAGTATGGACTTTGGAAATTTCAAGATTAGTTAAGACTTGTTTGATGAATTCGATGAGTTGTGATGTTGGTCATATGAGGCATAGCGTGATGAAATGCTTGGTCGATTACTTTGATTGGCATTCATATATCTACCTAGTGAGGTTTGAGCCTTATTTGTTTTTCTTGAGATACATTGGTCGTGCTCTTGTTTGATTAGAACTTGCCCTGAGTCTGCATTGAAATAAATTGATTAGAATTGTGAACTGTGTATATGATTAAGGCGTTTATTGTATTCTATCCTTTTCTTTCTCTACAAATAATTCCCTAGTCTCCCCTTTTGAGCCTTATTTGATTTTTGTTGATAACCTCGTGATGATGACGTTGTTGGAGTTGCGGGTTAAGAATTGGAGGGGATGGTTGTTGGAGTTGTTTGTTGGAGTTGTGTTTATGTTTTTTATCAAAAAAAAAAATGAAAGAAAGAAAAAGAAAAAAAAATGTAGCCGAATGGATTATAAAATGTCCAATAAGGTCTACACTAAAAGAAAAGAAAAAAAAGAAAACAAAAAAAAAATAAAAATGAAATAAGATGGGTGAAGCGTGTGGTTTTAGGAAAAGTGTGGGGGAAGATCCGGTACGTTTGTGCAACCGGTTGAGTGTATCATTCTTGGGGTAAGGTGTTTGAGTTATGTAATGAATTCGAGCCACTTAGCCTATATTTATCCTACCTGACCAAAGAGCCTACGTTACAACTCTGAAAGACCTTTTGATGCACTAGTTTCGATTTTAATTGGTTTAGAGTAAAAGTTAGACAATGGGCAAGCATATGATTGAACTTGTTATCGACCAATTTGAGTGCACCTATCTTTATCTGTATAAGAATTCGAGTGAGGCACACATATATATTCCCATACTGAGAGAACGCCATGTTGAGGTATAGTGATCAAGCATGTAGTTGTGTGATGCTCGTATATGCCATTTGAATGCTCATTGTTTAAGTTGAACATGCTGAGGCTATCTTGTTAATGACTGTTGACCATGCTCGGTTTTAGTTTTTTTTCGTTTCTTTTCTTTTCTTTTCTTTTTGTTCGGGACGAACAAAGGATTAAGTGTGGGGGAGTTGTTTGTCCCATTTTTGTTGCATTTTTCGTGTTTATTTTATCTTTCTTTTTCCCCCATTTTAGGTCCTTTCTTTAGTTTTTAGTCCGTTTCATGTTTTATTATGTGTTTTCCTTCATCTTGAGTCTTTAGGTGTTTTTCATTTGTTTTTCCGGTTTTCTTTTGTGTTTTGTCGTTTTTGGTGTGTAGGTCAGGAGCTTCGAGCGAATTTTCTCTTCAAGAAAAGCTGGTTTTGAGAGCACAATTGGATAGATGGGTTTGTTAGTGACACGTAGCAAAAAACGGAACTCAATTCCGAGTTCGGATGAGCCCAAACGAGCCCGAAACGTAAAATGGCGCAGTGCAGTCCAAAGTCGCGAGTCGCGAGAGAAAAGTCGCGACTCGCGAGCCTACGTCGCGACTCGCGAGAGCAAAGTCGCGACTCGCGACTAAAACAGAGCCTCCGACCAGCTGCGCGACCCCACGACCCGTCCGACTCGCGACTCGCGAGTCAACTCGCGAGTCGCGACCTGTTCGACCCTGTTTTTATTTTTCTCCGTTTTTACTCGTTTTAGCTCCGTTTTTCGAGCTCTATATATGAAAACGAACCCCCAGACCTAAGGAACAATCCCCAATATCGTTCCTTTCAATTTTTCTCTCCAAAAACTCAATATTGTTAGGATAAATTTCTCCGCTTTTCTTTTTTTTCTCTCATGCTTGGATTGTTGGACACAAAGTTATTTGGATTGAAATCTTGCAACTCTTAATCCGATTGTAAGTTTTTCAATTCTATTTTATTATTGTTGATTGGTTTTATGTTCTTAATTCCGGTTAACATGAAATTGAATCTAAGCATGAGGTAATCCATTCACCTAGGGTTAGGGATTTTGATTCTTGTTTTGAATTATGAGGAATGTGTTTTGTTCAATCTATACGAGTTGTGTGAATTATATGGTTAGTTGATTGATCACCATTCTAACCTAGTTAATCGACGTTTAGAACCGAGAGGGGAGACGTCGGTCGATTTAGGCTCGTATAGAGTAGACATGTTCGTAAAAGTATTGTCTATGTGTTGCCTGTTTGAATGAATTTATCGTTTATGTTTGTGCTCTTGTTATGAAGAGTTATTGAGCATAGTCCTCTAGACGTGTAGGCTTGTTTAATCTCGTAACCGAACAAATAAGCGTTCAACATAGTTTAAGACTTGGTGAGATTTCTCGACCCCTAGAACTTCTTCTTTTTCTCTAGAAATTTAATTGCTATTTCTTTAAATTGCTTTTCTAGTTCTAGCTTGTTTTAGTTGATTCCCCAAATCAATCGTGATTAGAGTGTTTAGGACTTATTTTCTTTTCTTGTGTGATCAAGACCAACGCTAAATTCCGAACCGTCTTCCTCGAGAGATCGACCCGGGGAACGAATCCTTCGATTCGGTACTCGGTAAAAAAATAAAATAATTTGCTACAACAATTATCGGTTGCTTCGTTGTCCTGTAAGAATTTAGTTAGTTTTAGTAAATATAACTAATATATATATATATATATATATATATATATATATATAATGGTTACAAAGTAAAACACGTATACCTGCAATAAGAACTTCTTTGTATACAACATTTCTTGTTTTAGTAGTATCTCCTCCATTCATAACGTCTGGTTTAATTAGAAGCTTTGTTGAAGACATTGAAGTACCTCTAGAAAGAGCAACATATAACTGTCCATGCGAAAAGACTGATTGTGGCAAATAGATCCCAACATTAGGAATTGTTTGTCCCTGAGCTTTATTAATCGTCATTGCAAAACAAAGTCGAATGGGAAATTGTTTCCTCGTGAACTGAAATGGGTAACCTTCACTTTCAGCGGGCGAAAGTGGTATTCTAGGTATGAAGACATGTTTCCCACTATGTTGGCCAAACACAATTTCAGCATGAATGACATTATTTTTGAAACCTCGACATACCATTCTTGTGCCATTGCACAATCCAGTTGATGGATCTAGATTTCTCAAAAGAATTATTGGACAGTTTTGTTTTAGAATGAGGCTATGAGGAGGCAAACCATTGGGAGTTAATGAGTTCAAAAAGTCCTCTCCGTAATAGCTGTTTGTGTCATCAACTGCTTGATCAAAACTATTAAATGTTTTCGCTTCTCCAGGGAACATGCATATCAAAGCTTCATTGAGTTTATCAACATGCTCATTTTTTGCTGCTAATATAGCTCGACTTGCCATGTAATGAGATGAGTGGGCATTTGTAGTTAAATCCGGAAAGATAGATAATATTAGCTGCAGGGTGGAGGATTCATCATTATCGTAAGGAATAACCATATTATCTGGAACTTCAATGTTACCTTGAGTATCGGATGGTTGTTCACCATTTCCAACTCTTAGTAAAAAATCACTGAAATTAGGATCATTCCTTGATCTCATATTCCTCGACAAAGTTATTTTTTTCATTTTTGGCCACAAATACGATTTAACCAAACTTGCCGAAATAGTTTGATGTATTGTTGCTTTAGGGACAACTGGTAAAACTTGTCTGAAATCGCCACCAAACACGACAACTTTTCCACCAAAATCATTATTCGTCCCCATCACATCTTTTAATAGTTTATCAACATTCTCAATTGCCCATCGTTTTGCCATTGGGGCTTCATCCCATATAATGAGTTGCGTTCTACGTAGTAGTTCAGCAGCTCCAGTTTGCTTTGATATGCTGCAAGAAGTTGAATCATCTGCGTTTACGGGTATTTTAAACCGAGATTGTGATGTTCTTCCCCCAGGCAAAATGGCAGCAGCAACGCCAGACGTTGCAGTTGCAAGTGCTATTTTACCCTTTGATCTAACATGAGTTAACAACGCACGATATAAAAATGTTTTTCCTGTTCCACCTGGGCCATCAACAAAGAATATCCCACCATTGTCTTTTTTTTATGCATTCTATAATCATGGAAAAAGCTTTATGTTGTTCATGATTAAGTTATTCCTCAGCACCGTAATCTTCTTGAGGTATCTCAATTGACATTTCGACTTCAACCTCTTTGGGAAAATGATTTACCCCTATTTCTTCATTGACAACAATATCTGGAAGATCATATAAAGATATACATTTCCCCATGCTCTGAAGAAAAGAATCTAAACTTTTTAAAGTTTTTGAAATTCGTTGTTCAATTGTGCAATTGGAGAATTTCATAAAATGTTCAGACAATGCATCAAAATATGTATCCCAAAGGACCCTCACATCAGTTGGAGAACAACGTACCAAAATTATTGCAAATAATCTACGCAATTCATTTGGCAATTGGAAAGTGATAGCTTTGTTCAAACATTCCATTACACTAAGATCTGAATCAAGCAATCCTCTTTTTTGGGCTGCTTCCTTGAAACATCTGCACTGTACTCCATTTACAGTTAGTAAATCCTCCAAAAAAGTAGGTCCCCTAACATGATTCAAGAGTAATCGTAGGTAATACCTTTCACCTTCAATTGGATTTGCAGAATTTATTTGGCCAATGACATTTTGTTTTATTCTTTTTTTCCAAAACTTCTGGTATTTGTCCCATACATAATGTTGTGGGAAATCCCGGTAAAGATATTGTCGAGCTTCTTCATTCTCCGAGCAAAAAGAAAAAAATTCTGTAAGCATTGTTTTGGAAGAATTATCAGAACTTAGAATATTTTCCAAATTTTGATATTTCCAATAACTTATGCAGTGCTGATTTGGTAAATGAAGAGGCAAATTGATAACCGCTGGGCAAATTTCATTGAGATTAAATTCAAATATTCTTCAGGCAGCTTCTTGGGCTGACACCCATCGAGCATCTTGAAATGGTTTAATTTCATCAACTGATTTGTCATTGTTATCGTGAGATATTCCAACAGCCACACGATCATGACCCTTGTATATATACTTGTATAAGTATTTAACAGCAGTTATTCCTGAACATATCTCCACATTAATATGACAATTGTACCTTGACAAGAGATACGGACTATAAGGCACCACCCATTGGTTGTCAAGTTCTGCATTGCGAACTTTAACGTTTAATCCATTTTGCCTCCTTCTATAAACCGGATATCCATCTTTACCCTGTGTTGTGGTATCACAAAATTTTCGTGGATAATGATATTTGCACTTCCCATCGATCATGCAAGAATTGTTCTTATTTATATCTCCACATGGTCCATGCATCATATGTTTGACAACTAATGCAAATAACTCTGGATCTTCTGTTTCTGATGGAAGTTCGGCGCAAACAAATTTGTCAAAGTGATAAGGAGTGGCAATTTTATATGTTGATTTAAGAATTATCAACATATGAGCATGAGGTAACCCTCTTTTTTGAAATTCAATGACATGAACATGTGCAACAACCTCTCCGAAAATTTGCTTCTTGAATAGTTGACCTTTTAAATCCTGCAACTTTGCACGAAATACTCTTGAGACTAAATCTGAGCGATCTTGAGGTAGTTGTCCCTCAAAAAGTTTATCTTTTATCTCTTGCCGCTCAGGATTGCAAGTCATTGTAATAAATAAATCAGGTTTTCCAAACTTTTGAACTAACGCTAATGCATCGAGATATCTACGACGCATGTCTCTTGGCCCTCCAATAAATGATGATGGTAGAACAATTCTTTTTCCAACTTTACTGCCTCTACATTCTCCACTCTGGACACTTTCTTTTATGCCTTGATACAATTCACATCTCATGTCCGATTGATTATGCCGATAATAATCCAATCTTGTTGTCTCTAATTTTATGTACATGTCAACCAGATACTGTTGGAACAACCTTCCACTAAAGAGAATTACAGATTCTCTTGGACTTCTTATTTGAACTCTATAGCAACTGTATTCTCTGCATGAAACTTTTGTATTACTTTGACTGCTGACCACTGCAAAAATTTTAGTAATAATATTAGAATTAATGTAAAATGTGTCATTGTTTTAAAATTATGTAAATTAAATTTATTAATATATGGATATATATGAATTGAATTTTATAAGTAATGAATTTATGTATACTAATATATTGGCTTTTATATTTGTACAATGCATTTAGTAAAATGTATACTACCATTTATGTTGTAATTATATAAATTGGCTTAAAAAAATTTCATTTATTAGTCTTCTTTATCTAATTTAATTTATACATAAAAATATAAATAATTTAAAATAGTTAAGTTTGATTTTAATGTCAAAAAGTAGATTATAAAATTAATATTAAACCTTAATGTTACCTAAAAAAATATTTTTTTTTCAAAATATTCTAATAATTTATTATTATGTGTAGTATATATGTCAATAATCTTAACAAAACATGGAAAAATATTTTAATATATGGAGTTTTGGTTATTATGTGATTACATGCATTATATTTGGAATATACAGATAATTAAGTTAAAAAAATAGAAACATACCTTGTTGCTCTCGAGAGAGAACATCAGTTGCCGACAAAATTGTTGATGGTGTGAGTTCACTATGAACATTTGAATGCCTCCCTATAAGTAATTTAGTTAAATTAACATATGAGAAATTGAATAATTTTTTAATAAAACATTTAAAATAAATAATATGAGTTAAATTACTTTATTTATAATAGATATAGTAATACTATATTTACCTCTGCGTTTGATATGGGAGTTTGTAGTTGGAAGTTTGTTAATGTTTTGATGCCATCCTGTCTAGCCTCTTGGAAAAAGAAGAGGATATTGTAAAGGATCGTAACATCCATAAAAATGTTTTATCCTATGGCGATCTCCAGAGTGGGCATGGATAACAATGTCATGTTGGAACGGTAGGTTGGCATTATTTCCTTCGACCCATATAGCGGCAACTTGCTCCGCAGTTGGAGAATTATAAACCCGTTGATCCAGTTTTGTATCTTTTGAGATATGGATTTTAACATCATCCATTGAAGGATAGACCTTCAACCTTCTAAATATTTTTGCATATGGGTTAAGGTCTAAAATCTTGATGAGTTTGGCTACAGTAGCTTCGTTTAAACTGCACTTTCAAAAATATTCGTCCTGTTTTTTATCTCATTTTCCGTCTCGACGAAATATAATTGAAAATAACCAGGAGTGCCATCCTTGGGTATTAATCCGGGAAGATCATGATAAACCATTCCTTGTGCTCGAAAAGTATATACTCCAGTACGTGAAGACGCAAGTTGTTTATCAAGTTTAACTCCAAATGAGGTGAAGGAAAATATACAATTAAAAGGACGAATATTTGATCGAAAATGAGTAGCTTCTTCTATTTGAGAAGTAAACAACTGATATAACTCGTCAGGAACTTGAATGGGCGCTAATTTAACTTTTCCGTTATCACAACAAAACGTTGGAGGTTCATACTCAAATCTAACAGCATCACAATGCACACAGTTAGGCATATTCTTTACTCTATGAATCTCTGAACATATTGCTGGCAATTTGTTTGAACTTAAAGGAAAAATAAATAAATTACATATATATTGTATTAATTTAAATGAATGAAGTAATTTTAATTAATTTTTAATAGATATATTATTAATACCTTGTGATTGACATTGACTTTGATCTTTCATCAGAAGACAGGTAATTTGGGAAGTTTGCTTCTTCTTACGTTTCTTCACTGTATCAATGTATTCTTGTCTTTGTGTGACATTAAGATTAGCATATTTTCTTTTCATCTTCTCACGGTTCCTTTTTCTGTATACATCTTTCACTGTATATTAAAATATATTGAACTAATTAGTTGAAAACATAGTTGGTAAAATTAATAAAATTAAATCAAAAGTAATAATGTAAAAAGGAAAAAAAAATTACCTGATGATGATATGCTTGATGTTGATGGTGTTTGTTGCGTTTTCATAGTTCATGAGTATTAAATAGTCTGTAAATAAAAAAAAAAATGGAAGAAATATTCATAGGCACACACCAAATAGTTATGAATGTGCAAAGATTAATGTTTGACTACAAAGATGAGTATTTCGCCATAAAATTCTATGATTAACTAACAGGGTCATTTTACAATTGCATATTCAAACAATGGAAAGTAAAGGTCATCTTAGACTTGCATATAGAAACAATGGAAAGCAATTATATTATAAACAGGAAAATAGTAATATTTGTTTGAAAAAATATTCAAACAATGGAAACAATGGAAAGCAATTATATTATAAACAGGAAAATAATAATATTTGTTTGCAAAAATTTTATGTAAACAACATGAAAAGTAAAAATAATTTATTTTAAAAAAATTACATGTGAAGAACTGTTAATAAATCAGGGATTGAATTAAATGAAAAGCAGTTTGAATTAGCCAAAAATAATGTAAGATGAACGAAAAAAAAAAACAAAAGAATTATAGAAAGAAGTAGAAGAAAACACTCACATGTTCCTCTGTCGTTTGGAAAAACTTAAATTAAATGATTTGAGGGTGAAAGTGCCTGGTTCCCTGTCCGCCAATGTGCAAAGATAAATGTTTTACTCCAAAGATGAATATTTGGCCATAAAATTATATGATTAACTAACATGGTAATTTTACAATTTCATATTGAAACAATGGAAAGTAAAGGTTATCTTAGACTTGCGTATAGAAACAATGGAAAGCAATTATATTGTACACAGGAAAAACCATAATATTTGTTGAAAAAATTTTATGTAAACAACATGAAAACTCATAATATTTTATTTTAAAAAAAATACATGTAAAGAACTGTTAATAAATCAATGATTGACTTCAATGAAGAGCATTTTGAAGAAGCCAAAATTAATGTAAGATGAACGAAAAAAAAAAAAAAAATTATAGCAAAAAGTAGAAGAAAAAACTCACCCGTTCCTCTGTCGTTTGGAAAAATGGAGATGATCTGAGAGTGAAAGCGCCTGTTTCCCTGTCCGCCGCGCTTAGAGAGTTACTGAAGAACATCAGCATATGCATATTTTATATCCAATTGAAGCCTTCCCATTCCCCCCTTTGTGGTAAGCTGTTTAATTTTGCATTTTCTCATTTCTTGTTTGTGTCGTGATTTGCATTTGGCTATTTCGTAATGGACCACCTGATTCGCTCTCTATTCCTTCTTCCTTAATTCAATCGCGATTTGAAAGAAAATTCAGATCTCACGTGAAATGGAAAAAAAGGAAAAAATAACAAAGCAAGGATTAATAAGACTAATTGAGATGAATTTGTGAATGTACAATATAATAGGTGGATAGATGGATAACCAAAGAGGAAACGTTAAGAATCTAAAAAGACAACTTTTTTTTTTTTTTTCAAACGGCAACCAACCAATTTCATAAAATCTCAAATCAACGTTTTTCAGTGATCAACTGACCACTACCATACAAGCACTACACAAGGTAGAAACAAGCGGCACGGGATATAACCCAACATATCCCTACACTGGCAAACAAGCCAATAAGTCTTAAGAAACAAAGAGCAAAATAAGCAAAAACATAAACCTTAAAAAATAGTACTAATATTAGCATTACAATGAGATAACAAATCCCTAATAACCACAATATG
Source organism: Striga asiatica (assembly GCA_008636005.1). NCBI lineage: Eukaryota > Viridiplantae > Streptophyta > Magnoliopsida > Lamiales > Orobanchaceae > Striga > Striga asiatica. The sequence continues at coordinate 1,970,622 of BKCP01012736.1, forward strand.
AGGTCTCATCTCCTCCCTGCTGCTCATCCCTTCTGCAATTTCCTCCACTAGCTCAGGAGAATGAAGAAGAAGTGAAAAATTTCCACAATTATGTTCCTTGGCTTTGTTCAAACCCCATATAATGGCCTTTATCCATCCCTCTTCCTCCCCCTGAGCCCCTTGTAGTGTATCTTGCCATTGAAATTGAACAGAACCCATCTGATGTATATAGCACTCTACCTGAACTTCTCCAACCAAAGATAGTGAGGCACTGAGAGTCATGGAAGACTGACCTACCTCCCTGAAAAAATTATCTCGGTTAGATTGTCCCTGCAAGTGTCCTTCCTCACAAATGTCCCTACCAGATTTTGAAGCAATCCACTCCAGCCATTCATTTTGAGCACCCACCACAATCAGTTTCTCATGAACCCAATCTCCCTTGTACACCCACTTGTTCCTGGCCTTCCACAATTGCCATAGCAAACAAGCTGATAATCCCAGTCTATCTTCCTTCAGTGTTAACTTTTTAGCCCCACAAACTTGGAACCACCAAATTTGAAACACACCAAACTCTTCAGATTGAAAATCCCAGTCAAAGCCACACATTTTCCAACAGTTCCTAGCTCTATGACAATTAAAAAGGATGTGGTTCAGATCCTCCTTCTGCTCTCCACAAATAGTACAGACTGAATCAATATCCATACCTTTCTTCAGAAGTTGATCTCTAGAACTCAGAAATCCAAACCAACACCTCCAAAGGAAGTTCTTGATCTTGGGCTTGATGTTCAGCTTCCAAGTTGTTCTCCACATTTTAACTATGAGAGCTGGATCTCTACTAGAGCTAGCCTGAGCCTGATCATTATTCTTCCATCTCATTATTGCGTTGTAGACCTCTTTCACTGAAAATTCACCTTTAGGGTGCCAATGCCAAATCAATCTATCAAGGCCTCCAGAAATAGATAATGGAATTTTACAAATAATCTCAGCAATCTCAGGCTCAAAAGTTTGAAATAGAATCTCCTCATCCCACTGTCTTCTACCCTCTCTCATCAAGTCACTAACCCTAAGCAACCTATGTCTATCATCTGAAAATTGACATTGAGCTCGAAAAGGGGGCTTAGAAGGAACCCAAGGTGAGTCCCAAATAGAAATATTAGTCCCATCCCCCACCTTATACCTAATTCCCAATTCTAAAAATTTCCTAACCCCAATCAGACTTCTCCAGAGCCAAGAGTCTTGAGATTTAGGCTTCACATCAAAGATACTAGTCTGCCAAAAATATCTCCCCTTAATCCCTTGGCTAACTAACAAATCTTGCCATTACAAACAATTACAATTTTTTTTCTTACAGAGGGTATTTTAGTCTACAGGTTTTTTACAGAAATATTCACACTTTTATGTTAGTAGAGATAGAGATTTATTATAATGATACTCGGGACCTTATACTATGAGAGCATCTCCAATGCTTAAATATTGTTGTGGTAAATTACATATCACATCAAAATATTTAGTAATATCATAACTTTTCATCCTCCAATACATAATGTAATCACACATATTGTGGTGATGTGGACATAATTAATGTCCACAATGTAGAGAAGAATGTGGTTCATCCACATTCTCCTCCACACTCTAGTTAGTCAATAAAAAGAAGAAAAAAATTATTTTTACTATTTTTAAATCATTTAATTATTTTTCTTACTTCTTATTAAAATTTTAATATTTGGTAAGTGGATAATATTGTAGATAGACTATATTGTGCATTGAAGATGATTTTTTAATTTCATAGTTGTGAATTTAACATTTTTCTGACATGGTTTACACTCTATTTAATTGATTGACATTTGTCATAATTTATTCAATAACAATATTAGAGCATGGGAGATGCTCTGATACTCGGGACCTTCTACTATCCAGTACCTTGTACCGGTACCATTTTTTTCACCATTAGACTAAGAGTGTTGCTATTTACCGCACCCAATTTTACTAATTACCGCACCTAAAAAATACTCTTTTGCCCTTATTAAAAAATAATAATAAAAAATTCAATTTTCAATTTTTTTAAACATTAAAAAAATTATAATTCTTAAAAAATGATGAATGTGGCCAATCAAAAAAATCATTCTAACACAAAAACCGAAAAAAAAAAATCAAAAAAAAAAAA
>BKCP01012736.1:1982017-1999924 GCA_008636005.1 Striga asiatica
AATAATATTAATAATTATAAATTATAAATGCTTATAATAATAATATTATAAGAAATAATAATAATAATTTGTAATGATAATTATTATTAAATATAATAATAATTATAAATTAGTATTAATTAAAATAATTTAACTAAAAAATTATAACAACTATTATAAATCTCAACAATTATAATTATAATAATAATTAATAAAATTTATATATGAAAACCAAAATGAATTATAATCTATTTTAATAGTTATTAGAATAGTCATTACATATGGAAATATTTAATAATTATATTTCTGATTCAGGGTGTTGGCAGACCTTGACAACCTAATGCCAAGGACGACGACGAGGCGTTCGATGACTATTATGATGGTTCTGGCACCCGACACACTAAAAGTCGGGGTGTCAATGCGTCCGTTCGTCGGGAGAAGGACATCGAAAGGCAGGCAATGATCGATGAGGCTCGGAGGGTACAGCTTCGTCAGGCTAGCCAGAGTTCCCGTCCCCGGCACCAGTGCCAACTGGTCCGCAGGGATATCATTTTGAGGGCCAGCTAGATAGTTCGCGAACCCACGGAGTCCTCCCGTACGGCGAACATGGATTTTATTATCTTGGCCAGGCGGGCAGTTCGATGCCCCCGGCACCAAGACCGTACGATCAGCCGGGATGTGCTTTTCCCCGCTACGCAGGGAAGTCGATACCCCCCAGCGCACGTGTACCATTACCTTATGGTCAGCAGGGGTATGTTGATGATGAGTCGTACGGCGAGACGGAGCAGGGTCCAGAGGAGTATGACTCGGACGACTCCTCAGATGATCAGGAGCACGCACAGCCTACGGGTCCTAGGCACCCTCGTCCTCCTGTACAGCCTGTTCGTCCGGTACAGCCGGTTCTACAGCGTGTTCGTCCGGTACAGGCTGTTCGTCCTACACAGGCTGCTCCTCAACGACAAGCTGGGGGGCGTTTTGGCCCATCTTCATCTTCATCAGGTAAATAATTTACTTATTTATTGTTGTTTAACATAAATTATTTTCATTTGACCATAAAAAATTATCGGTACTGTTAGAAAAGTATTATCGGCCTGCTTCTCAACTACGATATAATTATTTTGTAATTTAGAGGAACCATACAATTAATTAGTTAGAAAATTATTATAATTATTTTTATTATTGTTATAATCAATTAGTAGTAATGCATCTGCCCGCAAGTCAATCTATACAAATATGTTGTATTTTAATGCACGTACTAGCAAACGAGGTAGGACCGATGATGGTGCACCCTGGATCGTTAAAGGCCCATTGCCCGGTGGGCCCATTGATGGGAGTGTCATCCCTAGCTTTCTAGGGCACGTCGCCTCCCGCATGTGGAGTGGGAATTTGAGGGGGCCGCTGAAATGCCACAACAGACTGAGAGCGATCGAGAATCTGAAGGCTTGGCGTGAAGAGATGTCTTCTGATGTGAGAGCTCTTCTCGACCAGACCGGGCTGTCACATTTGGTCGACTCCATGCACACCCACTTGGACACCCCACTCCTTTCTGCTTTTGTGGAGCGATGGCAGCCGGATACTAACTCGTTTCACCTGCCTTTTGGTGAAATGAGCATCATGCTGCACGACGTCCGGGCCATTTTGGGCGTTCCAGTGGAGGGAGTCGTGGTCGCTGAGGACCCGGATTCGGACGCCTGCCATGGGCTCTGCATGTCGATACTTTCGGTCACCAAGGGCGAACTCATGAGTTCGCTCTGGCAGCGTGGTTCGGTGTCCTAAGCCGCCATTTCGGGGGCATTCAGGGGGAAAGGCCGGCCAGCTAAGGATGAGGCGGGTGCCTGGATGTGGGTGATGCTGGCTACCACTTTGTTCGTCGACAAGAGTGGTAGTAGAGTGACCCCCAAGCTTCTGCACGAGGTGCTCGACGGCTTGGATTTGATTGGGGGTTACTCATGGGGATCGGCTACGCTGGCATACATGTACAGACAGCTAGGTATTGCCAGCCGAGGGGACTCTGCGCAGATGTCGGGCTGCTTGACTCTTCTGCAGTCTTGGATATATGAGTATTTCCCTGATTTCCGACCCCGGGGGCGTCTACCCATCGGTCCTGACTGTCTCGCACGATCACGCTCGTGGAGCGTAGGGAATGCGCCACGGTCAGATGATCGGCTCACAGCCATCCGTCGGCGCCTCGACAGACTCACTGCCTCTGATGTACGTGAAGTTATTTTATTTAAATTTAGTTACCCGTTTTTTAAAATAATATAATTATTTTTATAAATGCTCTTATGCAATTGTGAACAGGTGCAATGGTTGCCATACGGCAACTCTAGCCCAGATGCGATAGAGCCGAGGACTCTATATAGCGGATTGATTCGATACCGCGATGTCGTCAAGCCGTACTTGCCTGCGCGGTGTCTGCGTCAGTTGGGGTATGTCCAGACTGTCCCTCCCCCTACATACCCGCCAATCAGTGCAGTACGTGCTTGGGAGTCTAGGAACTACAAGGTTGAGCATTTTGAGGCTGCTGCAGTAGGTGTCTGGACCCAGTTCCCGATTTCTGGGACAGTCAACACCGGTATGTTGACCCCCACCACACAGGATCGCGGGGAGGCGACTGAGGATTACCTGCGGTGGTACAGTCGGGTTTCCCATCCGACTCTCATGGGCGAGGAGCTGCCGGAAGAGAACGAGGTCCCAACGCGTGTCAATACCGCCTATGTAAGTTGGTTACTAAATTTTAATTAATGTTATTTCATTACAATAATTTTAATTTAATAAATTTTAGTCTTATCTTTTTATTCTTTCATTTTTTAGTGGGTGGACCGTCTTTTGGGCATTACATCGAGCATGCAGCAGTTTCTTGTTGAATGTCCGGAGGCGGCGCAAGTCGAAGAAGATTTTGCTAAGTTTAAGTTGGATTACGACAATGCCCAATAATGATGTAATGAATGTTTTTTTTTTAATTATTATTATAAAACATTAAGTTGAATGAGACAAGAAGCTTTTGTTTGAACAGTATACCACAATTGCAACCTAGACTGGTACTGATCCTCCCAACCCACAACCGATTGATCTCGGTAATGGAACCACATGTTATGAATAGGCGGTAATGGACAATCATCAGTCAAATCTAAACGAATGTAGTGTGCTACGGTACCAAGATGGCAAATGCCAATCTCACGACATGGTCCTCTAGCCGATGATCGTGCAGTGAGAGGCAACACCGTGTTGCTGAATAAGTCGTGCTGCCCACCTTGCGAACCAGAGCTCAAATGAATGACAACCACATTAAATAGGGTCGCAACGGCGTAGAGGTCCTCCGGAACTTCGAACCAGTGAGCCCGTCCACAAAGGCCCTTGGGCCACCTTACGCGACTGAGTCCGGCGTCGATATCTCTATAATAGATGTACTCGTACAATTCACGGTGCCTGTCAATCTCATTCGCAATGCTGTCTCTTGCATCTGCCCAGTACTTCTGGTGACCATACACGTGACTCGCGATGACCCGAAATCCGCAGTTACCATCTGCATCCACATTCAGGTAACTCACTATGTAGTCCAACATATGCCAGGGGATACTTTGCCACATTGAAAATCCAAATATATTTGTCGTTCTAAACTCTGCATAAATATCATAATAATTTGACGTCACAATTTATATAATCATATAAATACTTTAATTAACGCTCAACCATATTTAAAAAAAAAAAAATGTATGACCTTCATCCCCTTGTGACTGTTGAGAAGACGAACTTGTCTGTCCACGCGAAGAAGTGGTGGTACGGCTCGATTTTCGACCTCGCGATCTATCGTTGTACTCAAAAGCAGATGGTTTACGCTTAGTTGAATTAGTTTTCTTGGGACGACCTCGCGGGTTATCCTTAACCTCAGGTTCCGCATAATCCTGTTGGTCTGGGTAAAGATGACTGTACATGAATTGATTCACGTACCGCATCGTCGCGGGATCGCGGGTTTCAACCTCACTCGCAAGCGTCTGAAAGAACTCCGCATCTGACCATGCAGCGTGGCTCACTTGGCTCTGATTACCAGTCCCTACAAGTATACGATAAAAAAGTCAATGAATTAAACCAAATAATGTATTTTAATATAAAATTATAAATAAAATATTAATCTTAAATTACCTGGCTCTAATATCTCGAGCGTTCTCCAGAACTGGTGAATCATTCCGAGATCAATCGGAATGTCGAAATCAACTGCGTTACGAAGGAGACAGGCACAAGGAAGTCTATGAGTGAGCTGCAATACACAGCCGCAGTTAGTGTAAACAGCGGTGCCCAAGCCGTGCATCCTCATAAGCTCAGCGTCCAATAAACTCAGACAGTAATGCGAGACCCTCAGTATCACGCTCGCGAAAAGGATTCCCTTATACCGTGTATTCTTCTTAGATCTCGAGGCCTCAAGCAATGTCCTGATAATACGTTACATAACGTTAGATTATAATTAATTAATGTAGTAATATAATAACGCATTTAAAAATTGCAGTACGTACTTGATTTCAGTCACTTGATTATCGATGTGCTTATTAATCTTCTGCCAAACTGTATCGAGCGCGCCGGTGGACGTCTGAAGCCACTCCTTCAACACAGAGTGGGCACTCTCCACCCTACAGGAAGTTGTGTTTTCAAAATGTGTCACTCAGTTGGTCCAAGCCTTCACAAACTTCTCGCGGTGCACTAACCATGTGCCCTCCACATACCGTATCACCTCTGGAGACTTTGAATATTTTGCATGCAGCTCGGCAACGGCATCGGTGTAGGCATCGAACGTACTGGCCCCTGCAATCGCCTTCCACGTACTGTGCGTGAAAATCTCCGAGAATTTTTTACTCTTCCCAAATAGTTGGTAGGTTTTGGCTTCCACATACTTGTTGATGTGCCACGTGCAGAGTAAGTGGGCTGATTCAGGAAAATGCCTCTGAAGTGAGTAAACCCAAATCTCTGTCACTGACAACAACATAAGGATATATGCTTTGGCCTATCAGTAGCCTCAACTTCTCTAAAACCTAGTCGTAACTGGCCTCTTTCTCGTCCCTGATGAACGCATACGCAATTAGGAAGTTCTAGTTGCACGGCGTCATCCCAATCATCTCGACCAACGGCATCTTGTACCTGTGCAAATGAGACCAAGAAGACAAAAAATATAATCAAATAAAAGTTTACTTAATCAAAAACACTATTTAAGATTCATACTAATAAAGTATGTATAAAGTAACATACCTGTTGGTTTTATACGTGGAATCTATGCCGACATACCAGTGATATGTCCGGAATAGATTGATCGACGCAGGATGGGCCATGAATATATGCGTCAACGCTTTCGTGTTCGGATCGGATTCTGCATAAACTGTATACTCGCTGCTCACGGCCAAATGCATAAGCTGGGAAGAAACGTCTCTACCGTCGGAACTATCTCTCCGCAGCTTATTTCTAAAGTTATATACCTGTCACCGATTAGCGTTAATTATAATGATTATTATAATTTAAAACAAAAATAATACATTAGGAAATATAATAAAATTTATTAATTATTACAATAACTTTTACATATAAAAAATTACTAATTATCATAATTAACTTCAAAAAGTTAATTAAAACATATATTACATGATATAAATATATATACCTGCCGCACATGAACGTTGTCTCCCGGATTCTTTTCCTTCAGCGAGGCCATAATTTTTGCCGGGGCCACCTGAGCGTCCGTCATGTCACGAACAATTTTCTTAGATGAAGCGTTGAGGCCGCTCAACTGGCGATGACCCTCAGGATACACAGCAAATGCATGGTTATGGTAGCCTTTCTCTTCATTGCTACATCTACAGATCCTCCAGTATGGAGCGCCGGACACTTTTTTTACTTTGATCTCAAAATTGCAGCCGCACTTATTCGTTTTTGTCTTCTAGAATTTCCGCCTGTGCCTCTGTACCGTTCGCCTCTATGGCACTTCAAAAGTCTGACCGTTTTCTTTTTGTGGCTCGAAATTATTAATAGGAAACCATTCAGCATTGCCTGGTGTTTTGCAGCTTCAATAGCCTCATGAGCACTATTATATAATGTACAGGTATCGAAACGCAGACTGTAATCAACGCCATCTCCTCCAAAATCTTCCCATGACTCCTGCTATATAGTACAATATTTATATTTTTAGAACATGTTAAATTAAGATAATTAATTCTAGCATGTAACATAATAATTTGTAACTCATAACATGATATTATCTAACGTCCAATTTATATAATTTGTAACTCCTAACACGATCACGATAATATCTAACGTCCAATTTATATTATGATCAATATGTAACATAATAATTTGTAACTCTTAACACGATACTATCTAACGTCAATTTATAACATAACTAAGACTAATATGTAATATAATAATTTCTAACTCGTAACACGATAATATTTAACGTCCAATTTATATTATAATCAACATGTAACATAATAATTTGTAACTCCTAACACGATAAACGTCCAATTTATAGCATAATCAAGTCAAAAATGTAACATAATAATTTATAACATAATAATATAGTCCAATTTATAACATAATTATTTCGAATATATAACATAATAATTTAAAAAAAAAATGTCCTGCCGGCCGAACCGGACGGAGCCGTCCGGCCGGCCGGTTCGGACATGGCCCATCCGACCGGCCGTACTTTTCGGACGGCTTTTAGCCCGTCCGGACCGACCGGCCGGACGGCTTAAAAACCGTCCGGTTCCGGCGGCCTGACACAAAATTTTTCGTACCTCCGAATTTGACGACATTTCACCGTGCACTTTCCTCTGAGATGTTTAGAAAAAATGAGAAGGGCAAAATTGTCCAAGGGGGGCGGTGACTAGTAAAATGGGGGGCGGTAAATAGTACCACCCTTTTTTTTGTTAAAGAACCTTTTTAGGTGTTGAAGCTTTGGACTTTTAGACTTTGTTTTATACACTGTGGGGGGGAGGGGGGGAGGGGTTTGAAAATTTTAGAGCAGATGTCACGTTAACCTCGTCTTAATGATTGCTTCGCCGGAAAAGACTGATTTTTTTGCCAGATGAGGCTGAATCTGCTAAATGTCTAATTTCTTCTTCTTCGTCTTCAACGGGAGGAAAATTGGGCTTTTGGGCAATTTTCTTTAATTTTCTTTTTCATTTTTCTTTTCTTTATTTATTGTTTTATTTGAGATATATAATTATATTTAGGCTCAATATTATGAAGTGAACAATTAAACAACTTTTAAGTAAATTAATTAAAAGTCTACAATGTTATTTTCTTAAATATTTAAGTAAGAGCATTTTAGTATTAATACAACTTTTTTTTTTAAAAAAATTTTTATCTAATTAAATATGCAAAAGGACACATGTCATCAATTAAAGTGGTACCTGTTGTTATATAGGTACGAGGCAAGTACGAGGTGTACCTGACGGTAGAATGACCCATGATACTAATATTGTTACCCGAGTTTTTGTAAAGCTTTAAGGTGTGANCAACTCAATCTAAAAGTGACATTAAATGAAAATTCATTTTATGTTTAAATACTTGTGAACGTACATTGTTGTTCAAAGTGTAATTCTTATACTCCACAAATTCCATAAAATAATGGAATATATACTCATTACCTACATTCTTTGATGGTTACGGAAAGCTCGTAATATTTGGGTCTTTAAGAAGAGTTGGCAGTCGGAGTCCTGGATCATCAAAACAGCCTGCAGAGACTGGAATGACTTCAAGGACAGGAAAATGGATTGAAGATTTGTAGTAGGAAGAAAGAATCTATTTGTAGCAGGAAGAAAGAGTCTAGGTCTAGTGTCAGTGGTCTTTTTCTTCTTGCTCGAGTTGTATTGATCTGTGTTGTTTTCTTCAGTGTATGTAGTTTGCTGAACACTGGGTGGAGAGCTAGCTAGTTGTGGCTTTTTTCATTCATGTTGCTCAATTTGTTATTCGGTTTCGCCTAGGCAATACCTGTGGTGTTTGTCCTCCCAGTGACCCAGGCTTAGGGGTTTCCCTCCGTACTCTATTTCTTGTGTATTTATAAGAGCTTTTCTGCNAAAGATTCTATAGAAAATCACTATTTTTTAACAATCTCCTAACTGGGTTACATATTATTTTCAAAACAAATAAATTAAAACAATTCATATTTGTGCAACTTTATTGTTGAGTTGTAGTCAAGCTCGTCTTGCCGGGCCCGGGATGGCCCCGATTGGTCCCGTACAACTTTTGGTAAGTCCCGACAATACTCGGTAGGTCTCGGACAACACCCTTTCATTCCCGGAACAACATCCTTTTGATTCCGAACTCGTCCCGGTTTGTACGCTTCAAGCTGAAACCCGAAATCAACAATAGATAATCAACTTTCAGCAACCAAAGAGCATAAATAAAATTAAAATGCGGAAAACAAGTAAAAATAAATAGGAACGAATGCATCCTTTCTGTGTTCTTGTACAAGGGCTCGAATGCCACGAAGATGGGTTGAAATTGATCAGGCTCAGTCCCTTTTTTGTCAATCCCTAAAAATGAGTCACCAAATAGCCAACAAAGAAGCGATCAATTGGACTCGTGGCCACAATAACTCCGGCACTGGAAGCCCAGTGGTAACACCACCGGCCGTCGCACAAAGCTCGGCTCGAAAACAACCCACACACAAAAAAAACCCCAAAAATCCTTCTCACCTATTAACTCGACAGACACGAAGGAAACCCCTAACACACACACCATCTCTTTATCACAAAGATACAATAAAATAAGAGAGGATTGGATATATAGTCACTAAGTCAATTGAAGAGGATGAGAGTTAAAGCTACAAAAGAGAGAACAAAGGGTTGTAGCTTTTAAAAATTGGTTGCTTAGGAGGGATAATTAATCTTAGGGCAACCCTCTACAAGAATTGACCAGGTATATAAAGAGAGAATAAACGGTTGAGATCAAGGGGCCTGAGAAGTGATACATATTTGGGGCATCAATAAACATATTCTTTAGACCATTGATACCAACAATCTCCACCTTGGTCCAAATTTCATAAAACAATGGAATAGATAATATTATTGCAGAGTAATATGTTTTTCATAATTAGATTGTATAGAAAATCTCTATTTTTTAACAATCTTCTATCTTTATTATTATTATTATTATTATTATTATTATTATTTAATTCTTGGTGTTTTTCTTTTGTTGGCCGGTACTTTTTATGGAATGTTTTTTTCATATGAGGTAGTTCATTCGCCATAGTTAAGTTAGTTGACTAATTTTTTCTAATAGAAAATCTATAAAATCCTAGCCCAAATCATTAATTTGGGACAAAAGTTTGGCTTTGGGCTCAAATCTTTTAAATTCTTGACCCAATTCAGTATATTTTTAATTTTATACAACATCTTTTTTTTTTTGTTTAATCTTTATTTGTATTTTTATTTTATAATTAATTTGTTGTTGATAAAAAATTATTACTCCCTCCTATTCATAATAAGTGTTGTTTTAAGAAGTTGCACAATAATTAAGGATATTTTTTTGTCAATAATAACCTTCTTTAATGAAGATAGAGAATGATGTTTTGGGAAAAAATGAAGAGTGAATATGAAAAGACGTAGTGTATTTATTAGCTAAATGATGATAATAATGGAAAAATATGTAAAAGATCCAAAATGACATTTATTTGGATATTACTCCCTCCATTTTGAAATATAAGGCGTATAAAGATTTCTCATTTTTTCTGAAATATAAGGCGCGCTCAAAAATCAAGACAAATTTTTGTATTTTTTTCCAAATATACCCTCATTGTGTTGAAATTAAGGAAGTGTGGAGTGGTTGTGATTAGAGTAAATAAGGTTAATTTAGTCAATTTATTCATTAATTAATGTCTCCTTAATATTTGTGCAATAACCTTAAATGCCTTATATTTCAAAATGGAGGGAGTAGTTAATAAAGCCAAAATGACATTTAAAAAGAATAGGAAGTAGTATTTGTATTATGATACCACATCAATTTTTTCCGTTTAAACAAATATAGTTATTTTGATTTTATAATTCACTTTTAATAGTAAGTCAATTACGAATATTACATTCGTTTAAGTCGTTATTAGGTTATATTACAAGATATAATTATTTAAACACCTAAAATCATGAGTGTTGTATGTAAAGAAGTTTACAATATTTTATTTTAAATTCATAATTTTTATGAATTAAATTATAATTTTTACTTTTGTTTATATTTTTGTATTACTTGCTCTTTTAATGTACTAATGCACCAGTTGATTATCAGTTAAATTATTTCATGGGATGAAAGTATTACATGTGTTCTTATTTGTAAATTAGCTTGATAAATTCAATGATAAAATTAATTTAGGGTTATATTGCACTTGTGTAACTCATGTTTGTGTATAATAGTTTTAATTGTAATAATAGTATAATTATGTTTTGAAAACAAAGAACCTAGGCAAATAATTCAAAGCAGTATCGTTCTGCGGCACTCACCGGCGTCAAGGCCCCAAAAGCGGTCCCCCGGATTTCAAAGCCCAACTATACATCATACAGCCCTTCTCTTTTCTAAATCCCACCGTCAACTCCGCCGCACGCCACCGACATGTCCTCTCATCTCACCCCTTCTTCTCCTCAGTCCACGACCACCACCCCTTCCCCGCGCCGCCCAATTACCGGCGATGACAAACTCGCTCCGCCGTTAAAACCAGAGCTCCCATCCGGCCCAACGCCGGCGACTAAATCCGCGGCTTTCTCGAGCCGCGAGGACTGCTGGTCCGAGGAGGCAACTCGAACTCTGATTGATGCCTGGGGATCTCGCTACCTTCAACTCAACCGGGGAAACCTCCGGCAGAATCACTGGCGGGAGGTCGCCGACGCCGTCAACAGGCTCCACGCCTCGTCCGTCAAGCTCCGACGCACCGACGTCCAGTGCAAGAACCGCATCGACACCACGAAGAAGAAGTACAAGATCGAGAAGTCGAGGGTTGTCCAATCGAAGGGCCGGTACGTCTCTTCGTGGGCCCACTACGAGAGCCTCGACTCCCTCATCGGAGATTCCGTCTCCAGTAACAAAGGCATCAGCAGCGCCAACGGACACACCAGAGCCCTTCGCCGGCGAGTTTCCTCGTCTCCGGAACCCTCGCCGTCCCCGACGCCTCCGCCATCGGAGGCGGAGATCCACCGCCGGAAGACTACTCCGGCTATTCATATACCGGAGAAAGATCCGGCCATGAGCCCTTGGCTGAAGCTACCATATTCTGTGCCGGTGGGACCCAGATCAAAGCGTGCAGGGTCGGGAAGCATTACTGAGAGGAATTTCTCGGTGATGGCAGCAGCTGCGGCAGCGATGGAGGCTGAACAGGATGATGATGAGGAAGACAATGATGAGTATGAGGATGAAACATGGGGCCGTTACCTGGAGACCAGAGGAAGGAAAAGGAAGAAGCCCGTGAAAAAGGAGGAGTCAATTGTGGGAGAAGGGTATTGGAAATTGGCAGAAGCAATTGGAAGGTTAGCACACACATATCAAAAGGTCGAGGAGGCAAAGCAGGAGCAGATGGTGGAGCTGGAGAAACAAAGAATGCAGTTTGCAAAGGATTTGGAGATTCAAAGAATGAAGGTCTTCATGGAGTCACAGGTCCAGCTTGAGAAGCTGAATCGTGCGAAACGTAGCCCAGAAAATAGTACGTCGTGAAGACTTTCTCTTTTGGTCTGGTATTATATTAATTGAGCCTTTGCCTGTGTTATTATAAAATTATATGCTTGATTGAGTGATATGTGTGAATACAATGGAATTGGTATTTGGTTGTTGTTCATGTGCTGCTGTTTGTTGAAAGGATGTCCTGGTCTCCAATTTTACATCAACTTATTGACATTTTAACGGGTGTGGAGCAGAATTCTGCCTGCTTGTGATGTTTTAGTTGTTATACTGATACAAAGCTTATGGATGTGTTCAATGAAGCTGAATTTGAATTTAGTTCCTATCTAAATATTTGTTATTCATGTTTGTTGCTGATTTGTGGGAAAAAAATAAATAAAAATAATAATACTGTAGGAAGTGATAACTTCTTGGCTTATTGACTTTTCGTTTGGAAATACTTGGAACATGTGTATTAGTTGTTATACAACAGAATACTGGCTTTTATTACTGTTTGATTGTGTGTCCTATCTATTGTCGCTGAGATGCAGCATATGCTATTTAGCCATATATATTTGGAACAGGTTGATGGCATGCCTACTTATCTTATTATCTGAATACTAAGTTTGATATAGTATCATTTTTTGTGTATAGACTTCTGAAAAAGCACTTGACATGTGATATTATCAATATGATAGCATTCTAGTACTTCCAGTGGTACTTTAAGTTGTTTGTAAGATGTAATTTTGGTTGCGCATGAACGGCATAAATCTGGCTTTTGAAGTCAATACTTATTCTGCCTTGGTATTCGGACATTCCTGCAGCTGCATGATATTTGCTGCATCCTGTTATGTACGAAACATGGTTGCTTTGAGTGGATAACACTTGTCATGAACAAGTTGGATCAGAATTATGGGACAAAAGTATGCCCTACTTCTTATGTGTTTTAGCTGTAGATAAAGTTTGTAGATTATGAAGTAATTGTATGACGTTTCTGATATGACCAAGAAAACTGATTTGAAGTAAGAGAGAATGAAACTTGATTTTCCATGCCTTGGGTCTGTCGTATTGTTATCTTGTCCAATGATAGATGCCTACATACCTCTGAGGCTTAATCAATGACATTAACACAACCCATTTGAAATCTAGTGACATGAGATGGGGGGGATCTCTTTTTAAATTCTATTAAGTTCTGTCTATCAATACATTTTGTGTTATTTTTTAGCCTTTCGAGTGATGAACAATAGTTGGCTTTTATATTTTTCTGCGATAGTTCTAATTAATTATTTTTGGTGTCTCAAAATTATATTCTTTGTTGTAATTTATGCTATCAAGTTTCTAATTGAAGTTGTGAGACAATCTATATATATTATTTGACAATCATCATTTGATACTTAAAGGATTTTTCTTCTGTTTTTTTAATGATAAGATGAGAAGGATTGCAGTATTCATCAAAATGGTGGTCCATGATGTTTGCTAATATGTTACATTGCTAAACTTCAGAAGCATATACTATGACATATCACATTGGTTGATCTTCAGAAGTGTATAAAGTAGCATATAGTATCTCGGATACGCTTAGTCAAGCATCAAGTTGCACTGTGCTCATTACCAGCAGAACTGTAAAAAGGATATATTTAGTTTAAACTCCAGCTTACAGTTATATTGATAATTGATGTATTTTGCTGCCATATCATTTTATTTTTGAGCTATATTCCTTTACATCTAAAGTGTTCTAAGAAGCTGGTTGAATATGCTCTAAGCTTGGTCCTTCGTCAAATAATAGTGAGATGCATTTCCTAATCACGATTGGCTTGAAGATAACTTCAGACGAAATAAATGCTGAAGATAACTTCAGACAAAATAAATGCTAAACTAAGTTCATTTCATGCAAGCTTACCATCATTTAAGTGTGTGTTGATCGAATATATGTTTGTTTTGTGCTTTCTGTTTGTTTCAGAAGTGGGCTCATCTTTCATTATTTATAGATAGTGTTATTTGATAGGGAAGTCATAGTTTGGACTTTCTTCCAGTATTTACAAAACAAATAGTCTGTCATTATAACTGAATCCACTTTTTGCATCCAGCAAAACTTCAATTTCAGCATTGTTTCTCTTTGGTGCTCTTGTTTGCATTCCATACCCTTGTTTTTACCTCCTGCAGATGAACTTGGATTGAAATTTATCAGGTAGGTTTATAAGAGAATTATGTTTTATATGTGCATTAATTTTATCACCAGTCCCTTATTTGAAATTATGAATAACTGTTTGTATGCAGTGTCACTTTTTCCTTAGAGGATTATAACTTTCTGTCTACAATGCTTGAATATAGAGCATATTGTTGATTATACTAACTCTAAATTTCCATGTGAACAGGGCATTACTTGTAAATGCGGCTGCAACATTCGGCAAGTGATCGGCTGATCCTTTTTGAAAAATATCAGTAGGTTTACTTACTTACCTCTGCATATACGTACAGGTGTGGCTAATTTAGATTCTAGATACTTTTGAAGCATTGGTTGGTTTAGTTCTGTTCTGGGATATGTTTAATCATGAATTGGTTCTTTTATTTTAGCTTTATGTTGTGACAGACTATTTTCCAGAAGCTGCGAAGTTCTTCTAGTACCTTCCGTTGCTAGTAGTGTTCACTAGCTCGAGAAAGAAGTGATTCCCAGCCATCAAATCATTTCTTTCTTGACCCTTTTAAATTCTGGTCTTTGCCTATAGTGTTTGTTAGTGTTTCAAAAAGCTCCATAGGCGGCGCTATGCTGCAGTTGGGAGCCGTGATTTTTTTTTTTTCAATTTATTTTTGAAATAAAATTAAAAGAAGTAATAATCGTATTAAAATCTGTATAATAGTTATGAATATATTATGATTTTTTTTATATTCTTTACATTTGACTATATAATTTAATATTTTTGTATAATATATCTTGTGAATTACGAATTACAATAAGGATAAATAAATTTATTAATACTTTTACGATCATGTTTAGTCCTGGATTAGTCCCTCTTCACCTCCATTTTTCTAGCATTAATAAGTATAAATGATATTTGTTGATATAGTAGTTGCGTTGATGCCTTTATTGATGGAGGGAAGGATTGATATGTTCAGCTCCATTTTTCTATGTGATGATAATTTTCACTTCCATCTAATTACAAGCTAGAAAATGTCTTATATTTTCAACATACAAACCTGTGAAATAATCCACTAGGGGACTGTTTGTTAATTTGGATTGATAGAATTTCTGCATTTAAGTGTCCAGAACTGCCATATATCTCGCTACCTTGAAATATCTTTAGACCATGTCGCTCGTTTTTTCGAATTACATAGACACAGTATATTTAATTTATTTTGTTTTAAAATCAAAAAACACCCTAACTTTAGATTTGTGGAGAAGACAAAGTGATGAAGGATGCGTACGATGAGTGTTTGGATACGAGAGATGACTCTCAAAACTGATCAGATTATTTTTCAATCGTTCAAAATACTGTCCAACATAGTTTTTAAACCCGGCCCGGTGATCGACCCGGGCAAGTCCTCGGGTCACCGGTTCAACCGTCGGGTTACTAGGTCAATTACTGAACTGGATAATTAATTTTAAAATTTTTAAAATTATATATAGAGTATTTTTGTTATATAAATATACATAAAAGTAACAAAATTAAATGTTTTGTGTATAAAATTTGTATATTAAGTGTTAATAATATGTATCTCATGATAAATATTTACCATATAAACATATATACATAGTTTTTTTTTTTAAAAAAAAAAATAAAGAAAATATATTAAAAATATATATGGACCGGGTCAATCAGGTTGACCCGACCGGGTTTTGACCGGGTTTGACCGGGTCCTTGGTTGCCCGATCCAAATACTCCACCCGAACCGGTTCCGGCTCCGGGTCGACCTGCCGGGCCGGTCCGGGTCACAAAACAGTGCTGTCCAATCACAAAAAGAAGGGTCTTTTTAAATAAGACACCAAAGCCCTAACCACCAAGTCTAAAAAGTCCAAACAAAACAAGCCCAACCAAAATGGATAGAAATAAACATAAATAATAGCGATAAATAAAATAATAATCAAACTAGAGGCCGGAGTCGATCATATTTGTCAAGGAACGCCAACGCACTCTCGTCGGCATCATTCTCCCCCGGTAGGGGAGGATTCCCCTCTAATCCGAACCACTCTCATCATCATAATTGTCACCGTGAAAAGGCACCAAGTGCTTGACTTTGAAGATGTCTGAGGTGCACACATGGAATGGTAAACGAAGACGGTAGGCGTTTGGATTAATCTTCTCAAGGATCTCCGCAGGACCAATCTTCCTGGCCGACAACCTATTGTACTCATGTGCCACAAAGCGGTCCTTTGTCAAGACGGCCCAAACGAAATCGCCCACATCAAACTCCACGGGCCGACGACGAGTGTCCGCCATTCGCTTGTAGGCGGCAGTAGTGGTCTCCAAATTTGCACGAACCCTCATCGTGCGTGCGCCTCAAATCAGACATCAAGTCCTCCGCTAGTCGATCTTCAAGACCGGAGGAACGCAAGGAGATCAAATCAGCCGGGCCACGTGGGACTATGCCGTAGACCACCTGGAACGGACTGTACCGAGCAGCACGATTCACGAGAAAACACGCCACAAACTATGCCAGAAGAACTGAGGAAACGCGTATCATGATATGACACAATGAACGGAAAAAGAGTTGTGCCACATGCACGATATCAGTCATTCGTTTGCAAGGAATGAAATGTGCCATCTTAGAGAACCGATCCACAACTAGGAAAATGGAATCATTACCTCGTTGAGTACGTGGAAGGCTGGGGACAAAATCCATGCTAATGGGGCACCAAGGCTGCGATGGAATCGGCAGCGGCCGATATAAACTGGCATTGGAGGCGACGCCCTTCGACACCTGACACACTCGGCATCGCTCCACTAAACGAGAAACATCCCGTCGCAAGGTAGGCCAAAAGAATCTGTGCTGGACAAGTTCAACGGATCGATCACGACCCACATGGCCCGCTCCATGAAGGTCACCAATCAACTTCAGCCGAAGACTGCAATCCGGGACACACAGACGGACTCCTTTGAAATGGAATCCCTCTCGAAGCACAAAATCATCCACTGGGCCCGAAGCTAAACGTGCAAAGTATCGGACCAAAGAACACGTCAGAAGTGTATTGGTCCCGTAACAAATCAAAGCCGATGACCTCAATACGCATATCCGTCAACAGAAGAGAGTGTCTGCTCAATGCGTCCGCCACCCGATTGGACACGCCAGACTGATGCTTGAGAACGAAACTGACCGGCTGCAGAAAGGACTTCTAGGATGCGTGTCGGGCGGATATGTTGTTCTGTGATGCACTATGTCTAAGCGCCTCATGATCAATAAAAAGCACAAACTCTCGATGAAACAAGTAGTGCCGCCAATGACGTACAGCACGCACCACCGCATAAAATTTCACATCGTAGGTGCTGTAGTGTGCTCGTGGCCCGATAACTTCTTGCAAAAAAAAAAAAAAAAAACACAGGTCTCTCCTCTTGGCTAAAAACAGCCCCAATCCCCACCTTTGATGCGTCACACGAGAGCTCAAATGACCGAGAAAAGTCTAGAAGCACCAAAACTGGACCGAAGTGAGCTTCTGTTTGATGAGGTCAAAAGCTTCAGCGGCCTGCGGAGTCCAGACAAAGGACTTACCTGTAAGGCAGTCCGTAATCGGCGATGTGATAGAAATGAAAGGAGCAATGAAGCGTCGGTAAAATGAGCCAAGTCGTGGAAACTACTGTAATGCCCCGTTTATTTGTGGATTATTTGAGATTTATTTTTATTATTTTTATTGCTATTATTATTGTTATTATTAATTGGTAATAATATTTATATTTTATTTTATTGGATGCCATTATATTTATTTATTTGTCAAATGTGATTAAATGTTATATGTCAAATTGTCTAATTGATTTTGTGATTTGTTAAATTATTAATGTGAATAAATGTGTATGTAGTAATGTGTAAAATATATATATTTATTTTTCGGTTTATTTTTAACGCGCGTTTGTATTCGAAATCGAACCCGATAATTTTGTTGGAACCGAATTGGGTCCGAATATATCTGTTTAAATTATTAATCGAGCCCGCGAGCCGATTTGATGTCCCAACCGGCCCAAAAATCCTTTCGACCCAAATTTCTCGGGCCCGGCCCGACAGATTTTCTTTTCTTTTTCTTTTCACGTAATAAGTTGGGAGACTTGGATGTCTTGGACATCAAGAATTCCTTAAACCTAATATATATATATATATATATAT
>BKCP01012736.1:2016759-2033483 GCA_008636005.1 Striga asiatica
AAGCCAAAAAACTAAACAAAATAATAATAATAATAAACAATGTATTTAGTAATTTGGTTTTAAAGATAATATTTTTGTTAGATCTTAGATGTTGGTGAGTGGTGATTTAAACTTAATGGATCAATATGCTTTTTTTTTAATGGAATCTATACTCTTTGGAAATTTAGTTTGAGTGAATACTTGAATCGGTGTGTTTGTTTTAATCGAATTTATGAAATCAATATGTTGATTGTTTATTTTAAATTTTAATGGAATCAACACTCTTTAGTTTAATTTATATGTTTGTCCCGTTTTGTCCCGGTCCCGAACTGCTCTGTCCCAGTTCCGAATGATACCGGTCCATTTGGGACGGTGTCTCGTCCCGGACCGGTTAATAAAAGTGGGACAGGTACCGGGACAAGTCAAATCTCGGACCGTTTGAGACCGCGCCCACCCCTACATCTTGCCTTGAAAAATAAAGTCACAAGCAAACAAATGAGAGTATAAGTAAAGATACATAAAATAACTGTAATAGAAAAAATCACGTTAAACATTTGTGATGAAAAAAATAAATTATACAAGCAATCAAGATAAATGAGGAAAATAATAGAGTATAAAAATTGATGTGACATATATAGTTATGTACGTTATAGAGAAAAGATGATTTGAAGAGATCTATGCAAATCCAGCAAAATCTCACAAATTTGATGAGATTCCTACTAAGAAACTGTCTTTCAAATTTTATGAAAAAAAAAGTATCCAAAAGTCTTCCAATTTAAAAAATCTTAGAAAATCTTCATAATTTGAATATAAGATGACCTGTTGAGACTCTTTAGAAAGTTTAATTTCAACTTAATATAGTGAGACTTTTAGAGATTTAAAAAGTCTTTAAAAGTTTCAATTAAATACATGGAGACTTTTTAGAAGTCTAAAAAAGCTTCAATTGAATAAACTATAATTTTGAAAGTCTTAATTGCATACACTCTCCTAATAAGGAAGAACAAATGAAGAAAGGGAAGCTCTAATTCTAAAATTAATCAAAGTGCATCTACCTACAACAACAACAACACACACACCCAGTATCTACCTATATACATTAATTTGGACTAAGAGAAAGAAACAAGTCATGCACTACATCATTGCATACGGAAAATTATTGTCAAGCCAGGAATAATTTGCTCAGAGAACAAAGCTTGCTTTTGTGATTTAAAAAACTTTATGAATCACTGGGACAAATTTGAATCATTGTGATGCCCCCACAGAATCTAAATATACAGAACGCAAATCTAATAAAAATGCTAAAGACAAATTAAGTACTTAAATTATAAGATGTAAAATGCACTCGCCTAAAAATATAGATTGATTTAATTCATTGTAGAATTGAATCAGCATTTCTGCTCTCTGGTACACACAGTGTGGAACCATGCGATGATGAGGTTGGAGGTTATAATTACATTCAACATGAAAATCAATCAATATAAAGGAGATTTGTAAAGGACGAAAATTTTTGTAACTTTATAACTAATTATCGTTCATTGATATTTAATTATGTGCCCCATCCTTTTGATATAGAGAAAACATGCCATGATGTTGAAAATGGGGGATATACTGATGTACACTAAGTGTTAATTTTCCTTTGTAAGATATTAAAAACACATCAATTTGACCTCATGACAGACTGATTCAATATTGGTTCATCAGTGTTCTTAATTGCCCTAATATATATTCAATTGGCTGGCAAAATTTCAAAAATGGTCCATTATGTTAGTCATTTTCCGAAAAAAATCCATCAACTAGGGCGTTATCAAGAATGGTCCACTAAGTTGCTAATTTAATCAAAATTTGTACAATAACCAATATAGTGTACTAAAAGCGATCATTTTAGTTGCCATATTTAGTACACTATGTTGCCTTTTGTACGAGTTTTGATTAAAATGACAACTTAGTGGACCATTCTTGAAGACGCCCTATATGATGGACCATTTTCAGAATATGGCCAACATAGTGTATTAAAAATGAACTTAGCCTCAATTGGCTATATTATGGTTTCAGATCATAAATGATTTGCTTAGAAATTGCACTACTTCACTGTAGATATATGAGATTAATACTTGTTAAGAAATTAATATATGAGATCATAACGTAGCCAACAGTTGCCTCCTTAGTATTACAGTATGAGATATATGAGTTTTTTTCTAACTAGGGTTTCTCAAGGGAGATCTCTAATTATTGTAAATAACAAATTATCCTTAAATCTGTAGTATTCTACAATAGGGAAATGGAAATTATATGTGATGAGTTGTTAATATTCTGAAACATATCTCATTTTCCATTAATTCCAACAAAAATTAAAATCGCCCCCTTTGAGATCCATCCATCCATCCATCGAATGTGTTTTCGTTTGAAGTTCGCAAATGATATCTGCAAAATATTTATATGATATATCTAACATACACCAAGGTTTTACTAAACCGACCACACCTCTTACACACGAAACTTTATTAATTATTATTGAATTTATTCTGCAAATTAATGTACCACAAAAGGAATTAGATAGTCATACAAACTCAAATTTCGAACAAAAATAAACATAGAAGGTACGTGAGCGAATTACCTGACACACGGGATTATCGCAATTTATTATTAAATATTATCATCATACTCATCATCATCATGATCATAATTTACGGTACTAGTCTTCTTCTTCGTCTTCTTGTACGGCATCCCCCTCGCCTTACCCTGACTCTCCTTCACACTCCTCAAGTAGGCCTTAACAGCCCGGCCCCCAAACGGGTTAGTCTCCGCTGGGCCTCCGTTCTCCTCATAAGCAGCCCTTAGCCGGCCCACCAAAGCATCGAGGCTGCCCCAGGCCTGCCTGAGCGGGCAGGTGCAAGGGGCGGGCGGGGGCTCGGGCTGCCCGTAAAAGATGCAGCCATCCAAGTGGACTTTGGTCTTCCCGAATTGGTCGAGGTACCTGAGGAAGTCGAGCACGTGGTCCTCCGAGCAGCGGAAGGGGCCCACGGGCGGGCGGTGGTTGGTGAGGAACTGGACGAAGGTGTTCCAGTCGCGCCTCTTCTGGGACTCGTACCGGCTGGGAGTGGAAGAAGAAGAAGAAGAAGAGCCTCCTCTCTCGCCCATTGGGATTTTTTTGGTGACTCGTTCGATTAATTTGTGGGGTGCTAAATAAGGCAATGTTAATAAAAGGTATTAGCAATATGGATGGTTAACGTCAAATCAACCCATCATATCCCTCCTGAGATGAGATGGGATGGTCCACAATGCAGTGCAGTGCAGGTGCACTTGTTCATTATTTGTACCAACCACTATCCCTCTCTATATTTTTTGTTACCCTTTTAGTGATATTTCCAACTATTCTTGCCCAATTGCTACTGCTAGCTATATGTGTCGCCCGGTGTGTAAGTATCACATGGAATAACTTTTAGTATCTTAAATGCTCCAAATCTTTCAGGTTATTTTTTATGTACCCAAATCTGATTTATTGCACTCCTAATGGAATCACTAGCTAGGACCACTTGGTGTACTATAAATCAGATGCCAAATGCAAAGGTGCTTATGTGATGAATTTTGTTCCCTCTATTGTACAATGACCAAGGAACAATGTCTCTAACTTAACTTAATCTCTTCCCCTAGACTTGAAATTCTCAAACCACCACGCATTTTTCAACTAAAAAAGATAGACTTAATGTAGTTGTGGGATCATAAAACTTGTAATTGTTAGAATAACACTTGTGAGTTGTCCCACATCGTTTATACAAGGAAAATAGACCCACCTTATAAGTCTAATGAGTCTCTCATCCTTCCATCAATTGGTTTTGGAATGGAACCCCATTTGGGCTTCATATGGATTTTTCCTTGTTTTCCCATGGTGCGCTTTATGATAGCGGGCCTGCACCAGTTTTCCCCCAATTTCTGTCAGTAATAATCTTTTAATCGTTTATAATGTACAACAAAATAATTACTAATTGTCTTTGTGTCCATTTTTTTTCCAGTTAGGTCTATTTGAGGGTTAATCAGTGGAAAATAATTACTAATTGTCTTTGTATCCATTTTCTTCAGTTAGGCCTATTTGAGGGTTAATCAGTGGAGATTCTTGGAAGCAGCAAGCAGTAAGTGGGGGAAGAAGATGGATCTTGGGTGGGGATTGGAATGAGATTTGTGACTCTAGTGAAAAGTCAGGGGGGAGAAGGAGGGCAGATTGGGAGTTTAGAAGTTTTAATGACTTTATTTGTAGGATGGGAATGCAAGAGTTGCAGCTAGTAGGGTATAACTTCACCTGGGGCAACAATAAGGGGGAAGAAGGCTTTCATAGAAGAAAAGATTGATAAGATCTTTGCATCTTTTGGTTGGGGCTCTCCTCACATTATAATGTCAAAGTTGATTGTATCAATAGAAGTTCATCAGATCATAGGTTGTTGTCTTTGAATGACAATCTAGAGCGTAAGGAGCATAGAATTAGGAGGTTTTCCTTTGATAAGAGGTGGCTGAAGAGAGAGGGAGTGAAAGAGGCAGTTCAAGAAGGTTGGAATACAGTTCAGAGTGGCACTCCAATGTTTCAAGTGTCAGAGAAGATTAAAGCCACAACGTTGTTTTTACTTAAATGGAGTGTGGTAATGCAAAACACTCCGACCGGCTGAAAATCGGCTCGCCTTCCTACTCCTCGCCGGTAGAACGCCGTGTACCTGCAAAGAACTCTCACACCGGGGGTTTTTCCGGTGAAGAGCCTCCGATGCTTAAGTCAGTATGTGTTTGTTCAATTTTCTAAAGTAAAGAATGGATAAATCGTAGGTCCTAAGAAAAGACTCACTCCTATATATATATATATGTATATGAGTGAGATACCTGCCCTAGGAGCTGCCCGGATCTTGTGAGTTGTCCTGCCCGCACTGCCCGTCCGTACACACACAGTGTGCGTGTGTTAGAGGTGGTTATCGCCACTATTACTCTACACCAATGCACTCTCACCACGTGTACCTCTGAGCAGAGGGAGATTATTTTCTGCGCATCCCGTTAGGATCTTCTAACGCAGCCCACGCGCTTTCTCGCGTTCAAGCCACGCTCTCGACTGCTCTTCACCTGTTAAGTGCTCGATCTGACCGAGTTCCCCGTTGTTAGGTCGATCCTCGACCAGTTCTGCTATTCTGCTCGATCTTTTCCCTTTTGGTTGATTATCACTTGACCATTACAGTTTTCCCGACCTCGAGCACGCCCGACCAATGTGGTGAACCGGTCTATTCTTTAGGCATATAATATCCCATATCAGAGTGCCTCCTTCAGATTGGACCAAGTTAAGGAAAAGAAGAAAATTACTAAAAAGTTAGAGGTGTTGAGCACTTTGGGAGCTGAAAGAAATTGAGGGGAATGGGAAAGGCTTAAAAGAGATCTTGACAGAGTCACAAAGTCAGAGGAGGAATTTTGTGCACAGAAAGCTAGAGTCCAGTGGCTCAGAGAAGAGGATTCCAATACCAAGTTTTTTCATGCCTTAACCATTCAAAAGAGAAGAATGAATGCAATACCAAGACTAGTGGATAAAGGAAATTATGTATGGAAAAAGAAAGAGGTGCAAAAGCATATCTTTGACTGTTATACAGAAATCCTACAGTTGATTCCAGAGACTATCTCCTCAGCTATGAATGCAAGCCTTGTAGCCCCAAGATTAAACATATTAGTTGAGCTAATACTTTAAATAAAAATATGGGGCGCTACATCTGCCTTTTTTGGATTGCGGGCTTAATTGTCGTTTCGACCTGTGGCCTGTGACAGGCGACCTTCGAGTCTATCCCAATCATGTCCTCATGTGTCTATGCGAACACATCCGCATTTTCTCGGGGAATTAAATGAGCTCGGTTCAGATCGGCTTGAGCAACTTGCTTCTAGTACAGAGCTGTTTCTGGCAGGTCGGCTCATCGATGAAGATGATCTACACTTTGTCCATCTGTTTGGACCGTTTGGTTCCTCGCTGTTGTGATCATTTTTGTTACGTTTTTTGTTGTTATTTTGTTTTTTTCCCCCATTTTAGGTCTTTTAGTTGGTTTTCAGTTCGTTTTATAGTTTATTGCGTATTTTGTTCTATTTTGATATTTTATGTGTTTTTCGTGTATGTAGTCGATTTTCTACGTTTTCTTCTTATTTTTGGTGTGCAGGTCAGAATTCCATGAGGAATAGATTTAGCTCGAAAATGGGCCAAGAAATCATGATTGGATAGATGGGTTCTTTGGCGATATATAGTAAAAAGCGGAACTCAATTTCGAGTCCGTACGAGTCCGAACGGGCCTAATATGCGAAGTCATGTACGGAAGCCACCAACTTCAAGTCAAGAGCTTTGGGAGAATAGGTTTTTGATAATAAGTTGGATTTGAAAGAACAATTGCGTAGAAGACTTCGTTAGCAATGAGTAGGAAAAAACGGAACTCAATCCCGAGTTTGGACGAGCCTAAACGAGCCCGAAACGCAAAGTCATGCAGCCCAGTACCATCTAGCGGAGCTAGGGGTACTAACGGGCTTCTGAAGCTCATTTTTTACCCTAGCGGCGCTAGGGCCCCCTTAACGGCGCTTGGACCTGCTGGACCCCCCCACTCGGATTTTTCCCACATTTTTCTCCATGTTTTGAGCCACCATGCTCTCCTCCATGTTTTTTGCCATTTCCTCCATGTTTTACTCCATGTATGGAGATTACGGTGCCTTAAAATTAGGATGAATATTTGATGAGGAATAGTATAAAAGGGGGCGAAGTGCAAGACTTCAAACCATTCCTTCTTCAAGGGGGTTCTACCCTCTTCTCCTTCTTCTTCTCTTCTCCCCCTTGCTCTCTCCTCTCTTCTCTCCTTCTCATTCTCTTCTTTTCTTCTTCTTCATTTTAAGTTTCTTTTCTTAGTTTTATTTGTGAGTGTAATATTTGGAGAATACAATATTTCTTGCAAACTCGGTTTGACTTGTAAATTGATTTTGATTCTCGACTTGGATTAATAGTAAGTTTTTTTCATTTGATTATGAACATGTAAGCTTGTGTTAAACCTTTTGTTATGGTTGATTTCATCATGAGTAGCTAAATTCATTAGCTAGGGTTAGGGGATAATTGCTCCAGTTTGTTTTCATTTACATAATTGTCGATTACTCAATTCCTTACAAGTTGTGCTTTTTCTTAGATTAAATGCCTAATCATCATGTTGATCTATTTAATCGATTTTGAAGCCGAAAAGGTATAAGTCGGTCGAACGTGGCCTGTTAAGAATAGGATCTCGAATCTTTACAAATTAGATTAAATGCCTACTCACCATGTTAATCTACTTAACTGATTTGAATCCGATAAGAAACTAGTCGGTTGAACTTGGTTTGTTAAAATTAGGATAATTTCAAAAATTATTTTCTACATATTGATTGGTTCGATACTTGCTCATTGTTATTATTCTCTTGAAACGAAAGTGATTGAGAATAGGTCTTTCGACACTCTTATTCGAGTATTTGATGGTAGATAAAAGTATTTAAACTGGAAGCAAATATCCCCGATACCCTAGCATCCCCATCATTATTGAAATCGTATTTCGAGTTGTTACATTTAAATTGTTTTACTTAAGAATCATTAGTTAAAAATCAAAACCAACAAATTGAATTAGAATGTTTAGGAATTTATTTTCTACTTTTGTGTTTTGGACAACTAAGTAGCAAACGAAGCTCCGAACCGTCTTCCTTTGAGAGACGACTCGAGTCCGGATAACTCGGTTACTAAATTATCCACCACAAAATACTGCACTCAAAATGGCGCCGTTGCCGGGAAAGGCAAGTAGGACGCTGAGTTTGCTATTTTAGTTGTCTCTGTTTTCGTGTTTCTCTTACTTTTGTGATATTCGCTTAATTTCAATGTTTCTCTCGATTTTCTTATTTTCCATTTCTCTTTTTTTTTTTTTTTTTTTGAAAATATTGTAAAAAAAAAAAATCTTGGTCTCTTGTGCCTTAGTTGTTTTGCTTTTCTTGTGCGAGGTGTTTCCCTTGAGGACCTCTAATGGACCCGTACGGCTATTCTTATGTCGGAAGCCCGTCTCGTGGACACTCCTACAACTACCAAGAGAAGATGAACTCATATGGAGTCCGTATCCGAGCTATTCATATCTCTATTGCTATGACGGATACTCTACATCCCAAGGGTATGGCCCGAGCCATTCATACCCGACATCTCAAGGCGGATACGATTATTACACTCCAACTAACTACGAGATGCCTTATTACCAAACTTCATCTTCCAACTACCACTATCCTTCGTCTCTCGGTTATTGGGGTTCAATACCTCCACCCGAGCCGACTCAAGTAGTTTCTCCAAGCCGTGTAGACGAGATTATAGAGAGGTGCAAGCAATCTCGTCGCTATTCAATGGCCCCCATGCCTGACAATGAAGAAACCGAGTCCTATGCTCGATCCTCGCCTATTTATGAGCATCAGTCGGTTGGCCAACCTTGTACATCGAGGATTGAAACTTCAATTCAAACAACGGTTGTGCCTACCAACTGTCACTAAGAGGTTTTGACGAACACTCGAGAGGTACTTGCGAACTTCCTATCGATCATAGATGAGTTTCATAATTGGAAGATCATTCCCGTTCCATCCGTTCTTCAAACCCAACTCATTAAGTTCCTCTCTACCGTTGCTGCTTTCCTCAACATGGACACATCTCATATTCCGCTTGGTAGATATTTTTCTCTATTGGCGGGAGTTTGTCGAGTAAGCACACAGTTAGAAGGCGATTTTCGAGCTATGGTGGATCAGTTTGCCTATCTCAAAGAAGCGGGCCTCATTCTCGTTTATGATGGAACACAGTCTCTCGACACGAGGGAGGACATTGGCGATTTGGTGGTTAGAAGAATCTCTTGTCTGGACGATCCAAGTTGGCAATCCACATCAGAAACGTCAAACCTACCTTCCGGTTGTTGTGCGTTGAGTTTGATTGCTATTGATGAGAGCGAGTGTATGGACTCGGAGGACAATACAATGCATGGTATGAAGGATAATTCATTGGAGGATTCAATTGTGCCGAGTGATGTTGAAAGAGCTCGGGATGATGATTGTGAGGAGGAGATAGTTCTTGATGTCGTGGATAAAGTCGAGGAGGATGCCGAGTCATTATATGAGGTCATTGACCCGAAGTGTGCATTGATGAATGACTCGACTCATGATGTTGAGTACGAAGTGGTTCCCATGTCCTTTGGGTCTTCATTTTGTGTTATCGAGGATGGTGAACAACTGGAGGAGTTTAGTGAGAATACGCACATGCTTCTAATTCTCAAAATTATCGAGCACACATCCGAGATGAAATTGGCATTGACCGGGATGGATTCGACTTGCTCCACAGACATGTTCATAATTTCGGAGGTCGACCATAGGGCCTTGGTACGTAAACAATTATATTTTCTCTTGATAGGTGTTGATATCCGTGCTCGGAATCACAAGAACACGGCCACGAGAGACTACCTTGCCTGCCTCTGTTCTGTACTACCAACGGGACTACTGTTGGAGAATACAAATGAGTGGCATGATCGACACTTCTTCTTGGACCCCGGTTGATTTGTACACAGGTTGCGTCAAGCTAATGACGTTAAAAAAGCGCTTCTTGGGAGGCAACCCAAGTTTCATTTACTGCTTTCTTGTGTGTTTCGTTTATGCTTTTTATTTTATTTTTATTTTTGAATAATGGGAGTTTTGGAGTTTTGTGATTTTCTTGCCAGGGACGAGCTTGTAGCATGGAGGTTGAGCTAACGAAAAAATTATAGTCCCAAGCATGGGCGAAAGAATTGCACGTGAACGCTTATCCTCATCGACGCATATTCGGTTTGCACACTCTTTTCTCTTTTTATTTTGGTTTCTTTTGAGTTTTGTGTTATTGTGTCGATGCTAAATTGGTTTATAATGTGAAATTGCTAAGTCTTGATATTTAAACTTCCCAGTTATGTGTGGAAGCAATGAGGGAATTGCTTCATTTTAAGTGTGGGCGAGTCTACTTGGATTTTGCATGCTTATGTGGTGGACCGGTCTAGTATCTAGGTTGTCGTGTTGTCGAGCATGTGGTATTGGTAAATTATATGATTTGTTGATGATTGTTTGATGAAATTGGGAAGTTGTGATGACGGACGTATTTACCATTGCTTCGATATTTACTTGATTGCTTTGAGTGACATTTATTTACCTTGTGAGGTCTTGATCCTTATTCTTCTTTCTTGCGAGATATTGGCCGTACTCTCGAATGATTAGAACTTGCCTCGAGTCTATTTGAAAAGAATCAATTAAAGTTTGAAATTGTGAAAATGATTGAGGCGTTTTGTTTGTTAGCTCATTTTGCATTGTTCTTTGGTCCTAAAATTATATTCCCTAGTAACCCGTTTGAGCCTTGAGCCTTTTCTTGTCAGTCGTACATATAATGAAATTTGTCGATTGCTATTCATGATGATGGGTAAAAACGGAGTCATTGTTGAATGAGGTGGAAATTGAGTTGCATTTTATGCTTGACCAAAATATAAAAAAATAAAAAAAAAAAGAAAAAAATATATATGAGAGCTCGCAAGACGAATCGATGGGATTCTACTCCGCTTACTTGTTATTCATTTTAACGAGTAATGAGTATTGGGAAACCACTTTAGGACACTTTAATGACCTCCAATGTTTAAACTTAAGGAATATTGTCCTTACGATTCGAGCTTGTTCGGAAATAGTAACTCCCTAAATAAAAAAAAAAATGTGTATAATAAGTCAAGCAATATTGCAATTCGATTGGAGCATTTATGTGTTGTTTGTGGAGACATTGGTGGATGATATATATACTATCTTATTGATTTTGGTCGAGTAGTGGACATTCGAGTATTCTATTACTCGATAACTTTGATTGATTGTTTGAGCTTCTTTTCCATGTATATATCCTTGCCTTTACCTACAACCCACATTACAACCCGAGAAGTCCTCTTGATTCAAAGTTTTGAGCTTTGATTGATTCCGAGTAATTTAGACGATTGGCAAGCACATGTTGAAATGTGAATGTCGACCAATTTTGAGCGTACCTATCACATATTCAAGCAAGAAAATGAGTGAGGCATATTTGTTGATCTATGTGTTGAGAGTTTGTCATTTTAAGGCCAAGTCGATGTTTGAGGCATATGGTCGTATGGTCGTTGGAATTCGACTCGATAGAGTTCAAACATTTTGAGGCATATCTTATTTGAAACCGTACCCATGTTCGTGTTTTGTTTTCCTTTCTCTTTGTTCGGGACGAACAAAGGTTTAAGTGTGGGGGAGTTGTTGTGACCATTTTTGTTACGTTTTTCGTTGTTATTTTGTTCTTCTTTTTCCCCCGTTTTAGGTCTTTTAGTTAGTTTTCAGTTCGTTTTATAGTTTATTGCGTGTTTTGTTCTATTTTGATATTTTATGTGTTTTCGTGTATTTTGTCGGTTTTCTACGTTTTTCTTCTTATTTTTGGTGTTCAGGTCAGAAGCCCGTGAAGAATAGATTTAGCTCGAAAATGGGCCGGGACATCATGGTTGGATGGATAGGTCCGTTGTCGATATATAAAAAAAAGCAAACCTCGATTTCGAGTTTGTACGAGTCCGAACGGGCCCAATATGCGAAGCCATGCATAGAAGACGTCAACTTCAAGTCAAGAGCTTTGGGAGAATAAGTTTTCAAAAATAAGTTGGATTTGAAAGAACAATTGCGTAGAAGATTTCTTTAGCAACACGTAGAAAAAAACAGGAACTCAATCCCGAGTTTGGACGAGCCTAAACGAGCCCGAAACGCAAAGTCATGCAGCCAAGTCCCACCTAGCGGTGCTAGGGGTGCTAGCGGGCTTCTGAAGCTAATTTTTTACCCTAGCGGAACTAAGGCCACCCCTAGCGGTGCTAGGTACCCCCTAGCGGCGCTAGGGCCCCCCTTAGCGGCGCTAGGACCTGCTGGATCCCCCCATTCGGATTTTTCCCACATTGTTCTCCATGTTTTGAGCCACCATGCTCTCCTTTATGTTTTGTGCCATTTCCTCCATGTTTTACTCCATGTCTTGAGATTATGGTGCCTTAAAATTAGGATGAATGTTTGATGAAGAGTAGTATAAAAGAGGGTAACGTGCAAGACTTCAAACCTTGCCTTCTTCAAGGGGGTTCTCCCCTCTTCTCCTTCTTCTTCTCTTCTCCCCCTTGCTCTCTCCTCTCTTCTCTCCTTCTCCTTCTCTTCTTTTCTTCGTCTTCATTTTTAGTTCCTTTTCTTAGTTTTATCTGTGAGTGTAATATTTGGGGAATACAAGATTTCTTGCAAACTCGGTTTGGCTTGTAAGTTGATTTCGATTCTCGACTTAGGATTAATAGTAAGTTTTCTTCATTTGATTATGAACATGAAAGCTTGTGTTAAACCTTTTGTTGTGGTTGATTTCATCATGAGTAGCTAAATTCATTAGCTAGGGTTAGGGGATAATTGCTCCAGTTTGTTTTCATTTACATACTTGTCGATTACTCAATTCTTTACAAGTTGTGCTTTTTCTTAGATTAAATGCCTAATCATCATGTTGATCTACTTAATCGATTTTGAAGCTGAAAGGATATAAGTCGGTAGAACGTGGCTTGTTCAGAATAAGATCTCAAATCTTTACAAGTAGATTAAATGCCTAATCACCATGTTAATCTACTTAATTGATTAAAATCCGATAAGAAACTAGTCGGTCGAACTTGGTTTGTTAATATTAGGATAAGTTCGAAAAGAATTGCCTACATATTGATTGGTTTGATACGTGCTCATTGTTATTATTCTCTTGAAATGAAAGTGGTTGAGAATAATCATTCAAATGAACAGGTCTTTCGACACTCTTATTCGAGTATTCGATGGTAGATAAAAGTATTTAAACTGGAAACAAATATCCACGATACCCTAGCATCCCCATCATTATTGAAATCGTATTTCGAGTTGTTACATTTAAATTGTTTTACTTAAGAATCATTAGTTAAAAATCAAAACCAACAAATTGAATTAGAGTGTTTGGGAATTTATTTTCTATTTTTCTGGTTTGGACAACTATCTAGCAAACGAAGCTTCGAACCGTCTTCCTTTGGGAGATGACCTGAGTTCGGATAACTCGGTTACTAAATTATCCACCACAAAATACTGCACAACAAAATAAATAACTAGGTACATGCTATATAATTAGGCACGTGCTAATTAATCCAAATACTTAACAAAATAGGAATAATAAACTAAGAATATAATCTAATGATAAAGATATTCTAGAAGATCCGCCTCATTCAGAAGATCTAAGACTTGGTCCGCAAGCATTCTAAAATCTCGTCCCTCAAGGTGCACGCCTCTTGCGTTTGTGCATATCGCACATGCACGCCCCTGCGCATTTTCTCACACGATGTCCTCGGGCGTCTACGTACCACGCCCATGCTTGCCAGGCACATGCTTTTGTAGCCCATGAGAGCTATTCAGCCCAGGCCTGCCCGCGTGCGCCTCGCCCTCGTGTGAGATACTCAAGTCCGTGCCCGTGTTCATGTTCACACTTTTGTATGATCTTTTCACCCGTCGCTCCGTGTCGCGCCAAGCCATGTCGTGCTCCTCTTCTATGTGCGCGCTATTTCGTGCTTGCATTTGTCATGCTTCCTTGTGCTACCGTGCTCAAGCTTCATTTGCGCTATGCGCCCACGCTTGCATTGTCGCGTGCGCATTGCCTTGTTATTGTGCGTTTCTTCGTGCGGTTTCGTGAGGTCACCTCGCTGGTCGTCGGTCTCTTCAGTATGCCTTGAATACGTCTGCACCGTCTCTTCTGTCCGCCTCGATGATCCGAGCGGTGTCTCATGTTATTCTAACGGGTCTCTTGACTTATTGCGCGGCCGTTGGCTCAACAATCGGCCATTGTGTTTGATGTTTGTGGCGTGTCAAAAAATCAATACGCATCACGTGCCTCGTGCGCCTTGCATCCGTGTCGTACGCCATGTTTGGGATCTTCAGTGGATTGCACCTCGCCTCGCAGTAGTCTCAAAATGTGTCGTCAGTTGTCGCTGCTCGTGCACGTCGCCAATGGCCTACGTGTTGCAGCATTTCGTTGGGTTTCCGATCACCGTTGTGCCTATCTGTGCATCATGTATCGTCGACCAGCCCTCGACCTTATGTCTTCTGTTGTATTCATTAACCTCGGTTGGGCATCGTGTCAGCGAGTATCTCCCAAACCGTGTGTCGGAACACCCTCTCTATGTAGCTCTAATAATTCTCTTGTGAAAATAATGATTCTTTGCCTAAGAATGAGTTCCCTACATGGTTTATTTATCGGCTGTAACAGGGACCTAAGGAGGCTAGGGTTAGGACTCTCAATGGGCCAAGAAATACTTGGGTGGTGGTCCAACTCTTTTTTGGGTCATTAATAATTAATAGTTTCACTAAATATTTATTATTGTACTTCTTTCCCTTCACCCCAATTACATGGGTTTCACTATCCTCAATTTGTGTCAAAGATTTAACATTTATTAACTAATTTAATTACTGACAACTTAATTAATTAACTTCTTGTTAGAGAACTAGTACCACTCAATCCTTATTATTATGCCGGAACTTATTCCACCTACAGGGTTTAACATAATGATCATTTTGAGCTCATTTCGGGAACGTCATCAACCAGACGCACCAGTACACAGTGACCGAATATAATCAACAGCACACCATGTAAATAAAAATATTTCCCAACCATCGAGTTGTTTACCTAATGGAATAAATATCACCCTTTGATGAATCAAAGAAATAAATATTAAATACACGTATCCGTTATTATAAGACGGCTTACGAGTATGACCAGTACCATGAGGTCTAGTTAATTACTCAGTCAGTATAAAATAAAATCTCCTTTGGGGTTCACAAAGTGTACTAGTATAATTTGTTAGTTAAGATAAACTAACTTAAATTATACTATAACATACCGATAGGTTTGTCCATTGCTATCTCGGTATGAACTTTATTTATATTACACAAGGAACTGATGATATAATCTTATGTGCGACACCGTCACACTATATTATCTTAATTTGAATAATAGGACAAAGTTTGTATTGCCATACTCAAAATATAAATGCAAACACTTTTGACTAATTTCGTTCTCATTCAAAACTGGAAGTTGGATTAAAAAGCAAAGATTTTAGTATACCAACCAACAACCTATTCCTAACTTCCTTAAGGTCCTTGTTGTAGATTATAAATAAACCATGTGAGGGTTTCATTCTCTTGCTAGAGAAAACACAATCACACGCCACCCCAATAAATATAGGGCTAGACGTACATGACAGTGAATAGCAAGGGAGAAGGAGAGTCGACCATACACGTTCGAGAGATCGTCGCCCACACGACGCCCAACTAGGTGAATAAATGCAACAGATGACGAGGTCGAGACAGGCACAGACGAGACGAGAAGGTTCGAGAAGGCGAGATTCAGAACCGTTCAACCAACCCCGTAAGCCGTGTAAACCATATCTGAGTTGCCATCAACAAACGAGTAAGATCTTGATCTTAAACTTTCGATCCACTGCTGCTAGAATTATTTTCTTCGTATTCGATTCGAGAACAATAACCGACGTTGTTCGTCGAACCCTGCACTAAGCAATTATCCCACATGCTTAACGATTAAATTCGACAATAAATCATTATTCACCTATTTGTCACATTATTTTATCAGTAGATTATATTAATGAATCAACAACTTGAGTTCAAATGAATAGGTATACCTAAAGTTTAGCTTAACCATTCAAAATTGTAGATGAATGCCTTGTTGCAACAATCATTTAGTACGAAGGTCTTTTACTTTACTGGAAGATCTAAAAAGGGATTCCAAAGGACCTACAAAATCTCTTTTTTTCTTCAGCAGTAACAAAGGACCAGCAGGAGCAAGGGGGAGGGCAGGAGCTCAAGGCCATAAGAGATTGATTGCGCTATGGGAAAACTTTAGGGTGGCAGATGGTGGAGATACAAGTGGATGATCCACACCTAAGGCACAGACTCAATCAGTAAGAAACAGTGTATCCAGGAGACTCCGAGGTGGAAGTAGATGTTATCACTTTGCTGTCATCTTTGTCTTGTTGGTCTTTTGTTGAAATATGTTCTTTTGTTTAGGGTGGCCTAGTTGCTATGTGTGGTACTTTGGTTTTTTCTAGTTGCTTGTTAGTTTTGTTCGGTCGATTTGTTTTTGTTGTTTGTGTTGTTTGTGTTGTTCTAGATAGTTTAGGCCTCATTGGTCGTTTAGGGGGATGTCTGTGGATATCCCTCAGGTTCACTCTCGATTGATTGGTCTGTCAAGTTGTGTAACTTATAACCAGTTGGTTATGCGTATGTACATTTCAAGTTTTAGTTGAATGCAAATTTGATTTTTGAGTAAAAATAAAAGGGTAACCCATAAATCTATATGATTGTTAAGCAAGTTATTAAAATAAAATTGAAATATAACAGTTGAAAGAAAATACTAAAACTCCAAAATTAAGTGTTTAATTAGATACTTAATTGACTTGATCATGATACAATGTTCTCTCTAAATTTTTCTAAAATTGAAATACAGAAAGTAGCAAATCATATGAACAACAAAATGAATTTATCATAATTAAATGAAAATAACAACAAAAAATAATTCATGAATTTGTACACCTCCCAAATATTTCAAAATGCGGCAGGTTATATTAGTTGTTTGTTCATAACCAGATGACACCACTATTTTAAATAGCTCGGTACATAGCTCGCTATAT
>BKCP01012736.1:2039981-2077280 GCA_008636005.1 Striga asiatica
TTATGCATTAATTTTATATTTATCAACATTTTAATAAAAAAATTATAATAAAGTGAAATAATATAATTTTTCTATAATATAATATTTGTCTACATCTTATGTATGTTTATAGATTATATTTAGTATTAGTAATTATTGTAAAGTTAAATATTGTTTTATTTATTTTTATTATTTTAAATTAGTATATTTTTTAAAAAAGACATTAATATATACCAAATTAAATACTATAAAAATATTTCATACAAATTAAATAGTATAATATTTAAAATAATAAATATTATATTTGTCATTTAATTTGATATATTTCACAATAATAATGTAAAATATACATATTATTTATGGTATTTTTATTTAACAAGAAAAGAAAATACTAACATTAAATGACAACAATATTACTAATATAGATTGAAATAACATTAATACATGATAGATCACGGTTTAAATAAAAACATTTAAATAACTAGAGCTAAAATGAAATACAACATCAGACAATACTAAAAATAAAAATACATCATAAACCCAAAAACTAAAAACAAGCACGAAAATTTAGTAATCTAGCAAGTTGGTACCGTTTTTTCCAAGATCAATGAAAAATTGGCCAAATGCATTGGTTGATGGATCCGATTGGGCCTGTTGATCTCTTTTCTCCAAGATTCATGCTTTTTCAGCTTCAATGTATGCTCAAACTCTAGGATCTTCTATGGAACTGACATCTTGAAACAAAATTTTATCTTCTTCCTTCATTTCTTTTAAAGAGTGGGATCTGTTGCGTATTTTCAGTTGGTGTTTTATTTGGTCGTTTGTATTTTTTCATCTCCACAACAAGTCTTTTGTTTTCTTCCTTCATAGCATTGATGAGCGATGATGAATCATCATTTACCTTTCTTTTTAGTTTGACTTTCTTCACCCTGATAGGTCTTTCAGATGAAGAACCACTAAGAAATTGATCCGAGTCACTTAAATTTAGAGAAAATGAAGAAATTCCTAGGGATTCTTGTCGGGCAGAATCGGGAGTTGGATTTTCTGACTCTAAAGATGGATAACGGCCAGATTGTTTTTTCTTGCTCCTCGTAGCTCCATTTTTAAAATTTAAAAAAGGTTTAAATAATATCTCAAACATAGTCGTATTTCCATCAGGATTTGAATTTAGAATTTTCTTTGAACAACACTTTTACTTCGAGCATCTACAATTTTTTATAAACAATTAACCATAGATAATATAAACTATAAATTTATTAAGTAAAAAAATATAATAAGATTTTAATACTTATTGTATCTTCATTTGAAGCACACTTTGATGCATATCTTCTATTGCTTTTATGCATGCATGGAGTCTCTTGGTTGCTTTTTCGATTGTTTGAATTCTTGTTTGCATAGATCTCTTGCTACGAACCTCCCAATGCTCATGTCGTCCTTTATTGAATGCGTTTTCTATACGGGACCAAAATCGATCAGATGATTGGTATACCCCAATTATTGGGTCCTGAGAAATATCCATATAAACCTGACATAAAAGAATATTTTCATCATGGTTGTAGGAAGCTGAACGGATCGACATTCTTACAAGAAGTTAGATTTGATAAAGGTTTAGTTTATAGAATAAAAATATTTGGATGTAGCCACTACAATATCATATCTTCTTTTATAGTGAATGACCCACTCCCTCTCCATGGTTTTAACCCGAAATGACCACTCTATGCAAAATGTCCTCAGATTTATCAATGTTCTAGCCCAAAAATGACCACTCTCTGCAAAGGTGATCACCCTTCTGACCCGAAAATGACCTATATATCACTGCAAAGTTCCTCACATCTCTTAATGCTTTGATCTGAAAATGAATACTCTCTGCAAAGGTGATCACGCTTCTCTATGTTTTGACCCGAAATGACATATCACTACAAAGTTCCCCACATCTCTCAATGTTTAGACAATACAAATGAAAAAACCGGTTACGTGTCAACCCCAAGCGAACTCTCCTATCTTCTTATATAATATGAGTGTGGATTAAAAATTTAAACCAAAACTAAATCTATATATAATTACTGGCTAATCCATAGATAAAACATTTAATAAAACCTCTCTTCTTTTTTCCCGCCCAAAAACCTCTCTTTCTTTTTTCAATTAATGTAGAACTGTTACATTATACGTTAATGAAGTGTAATAATAATTTAAACTAATATATTATGTAATAATTACTACTAATACTAGCTAATTATAAATTTACATTAAATAGTATGAGAAACTTACATATTTATAAAAAATTGTAGTGCAATTTTTTTTATTAAGATAGTTATTCTATAATAAATATTATTTTTCGTCTTATTAAGCAGTTTTTCTCTAATATTAGCTAACTAGTACGACACCCGTGTACTACATGGGTGTTTGAAAAAAAAATACAAAACATAAAATAATAGAAAAAACATATGTTGTCGTATAAAAGTGCAAAAATAGAAAATACCAAAGTCGATATTATTTCAAATTTTGAAAAATTTATTTGTACACTACATTAATAGTTTTATTTACAATTTTTCCATCCTTATCGCAACACAGAATTTTCAAACATTTCTTACTTTTAACTCTAGATAATATAACATAAAGTTGACCATGACTGAATACAGGATTAGGAAATCGTGCACATTAAAAATGTACACTATTTATGAAAAAATTGCATCGACATAGCGCAAATAAATATTCATGAATAGTTGTAACAGTTCAACAAAAAAGTCTTACTTTTTCATATATAAATTATTTTAAAATATTTGTATAAATATTTTTAAAAAATGGTAAAAATGTTTTCATGGATGTTAAAATTGAATTTATTAACATGTTTGAAATTTTCACCATTCTTTTTATAACATTCTAATTTTATAGATAACTTTTTTTGATAATATTTTTGTGAATAATTTTGAAATATTTTATAATTGTCTTGATAATCATAGGATTGAATTTGTATCCGTGATAAATCAAGATTTTTTACACATTATAAATCAAATTTTTTTATACATAATAAACCAAGTTATTGTAGTTATATTTTTATATGTCGGATAAATTTATTAAAAATATAATATAACATTGACATTCTAGACAATCAAGATTATGAATATTAATTTATTAAAATAAAATAATATTAAGTGATATGGATAGTAAAATATATTATAATCTAAAATATATTATAATATTGGTATAGGATTCTTAATCCGTGTAATATTAAGCAAAAAAAATCCTATTTATACTACATAATAAGAATCCTATTTATTTTAATCCTAAATTTTGGTAAAGATTAGGCAAAAATATATTATAATGTTAAGCAAAAAATCATATTTATGCGGCATATAAGAATCCTATTTATTTTGGAGTTGGAGGGGATCAGATTAAGCAAAAATAATTTTTATCCAAACCAAAAGCCGATTTACTGTTGTCAAGTAAGCTTTCGAAGCGTGCGAGCCAACCATTTAGGCTCAACACATTTTGAAATTATATTAAGGGGGGATTGATTATAATTAAACTCCTTAAAATTACATAAGTAATTACTATAATAACACTAAAATTAGTTGTAATATTTTTCTAACTAATTAATAGTATGGTCCATCTAAATTACAAAATTACATTGTTCATTAAAATTTATGTCATCAATATAAAGATTCACATGCAAGTTAAATAATTTATATTTATATTGTACATTTGTGTATAGTCAAAAATTTTAAAATGTAATACATCCATTATCTAATTTAAAATTTTAAATTTTGTATATATACATATAATATATAAATTTTTATTTGTCTCTGTGCATGTGTATAGGGACGAATACTTGTTAAATTAAAGCCATATAAGTACTACATAAAGTATAAATAAAAAAAAAAAAAAAAAAAATAGCCTATCCAAACTTCAAAGGTGCCGTTTCTTCTGTACTTCGCTTAGAGAACTTGAGAATTCCCGATCGAATTGTTTTGTTTGAAACTTTACAGCGTAGAGGAAGTGTTAGTACCAATTTGCACTTTTCCCGCTTCTCTGATATTTGCATATAATTATATTCATGTTAGCACCACATCAAGAAATGCATTATGATCATGTTCATGCACTAGAGATGTCAGAACAAACCTCAAGCATAAAATAAAAATAAAATAAAATAAAATTAAAAATAAAAAAAATGGAGAAAGGGATATAATTTTTTTTTTTTTAAATTTAATTGGATTTTTTAGTTTGGTTTGGTTAATTTTGAAAAAGGTGGTATGATTAGTTGTTAGTGAGTATATTAAAATAATATTTAGGATAAAATAATTAAAGTTGATTTGATGTAAAAGTAGAAGAGAGATGATGTGAAGTGATGGTTAAATAAAATTATGTGAGTGGATAAATAGTAAATTAAAGTTGATATGATGTGTAAGAATAATGGGTTGATATTATTTAATTATATTGATAATATAATAGTGATGTTGAGTTAAAGTTGAGTTAAAAAAATGATTGAATTAAAAATATTTGAATTTTTTTGACTAAATTTGTATCCAAGCATCCTCTAAACCTTTCTCTAGAAAAAGCCAATAGACGAATTGAAATATCTCTTCAAGAACTCGTAGATATGCTCCAAAAAAAAAAGTAAAAAAATGAACATTATTCAATTTAGGGATGCCAAACATCTCAAATGTTTAAAACATTCCCCAACTATAGTAAAGAACTATAATGCCTAATAAGTACACGAAATGTAATTTAATCATCTCACATTGCACAAGGCAAGAAAAGCAAGGGTTGGCAATGGGAAAAATTCAAAATTAGTCCCACAGATATAGGGGGGTGACAATTTTGGTCCCGACGGAATGCACAAAATATGAATAGTCCCACAGCTTTTAAAAAATGATCAAAAGTAGGACTTTTTCGCCGGAGTTACTATTTCCGGCCCAGAACACCACGTGGCGCACACGTGGCTTATTTTTTACACGCTGGCGCACACGTGGCTTAGTTTTGAATTTTTTCCTAGATAGGGAAAAATTCAAAACTAGTCCCACAAGTATAGAGGAGTGACATTTTTTGTCCCGATAGAATGCAGAAAATTCAAAACTAGTCCCACAACTTGTAAAAAAATATGAACACGTCGGATGCCACGTGGCGTTCTGGGCCGGAAATAGTAAATCCGGCGAAAAAGTCCTACTTTTGATCATTTTTTAAAAGTTGTGGGACTATTCATATTTTCTGCATTCCGTCGGGACCAAAATTGTTACCCCCCTATACCTGTGGGACTAGTTTTGAAATTTTCCCGGTTGGCAATACACAACACGGGCAAAATAAGTTTTTATCCCCTAATATACCCTGTTTTTGCTTTTGGTCTCGGTAGAGGTTCACTTTTAAAAATGGTACACTTCAATTGAGATTTCAAATGGCATTTTGAAACTTTTTAAGATTTGAGATTTATTAAGATTTCCAGATTTTGGATAAATTCCGTGAAATCTTAAGCCTGGAAGTAGGATTTCGTATAAGGTTTTTTGTTTAGAAATCCCACTAAATCTTAAAAAGTCTTAACAAATTCTACTGTCAAATAAATTAAATAACTCAGGATTTTGTAAGACTTTTTAAAATCCCACTTGAACACCCCCAAGATTTTTAAAAGTCTTAAAAAGTCTTAACAAATCTAAATTGAACACACCAGAATTTCTAAAGTTTTAAAAAAATCCTTAGAAATTTTAATTGAATAAGTGAAAAACAAAAAACAAAAAAAAAAAAAAATCAACTTTTTGGACCCATGACCGCCTGTTTCATGTCAGTGTGACTAGCTAGCTGTGTGTGAATTAACCTGTAAGCCTCAGATTTTAAAAATCTTGTCAAAAGCAAGATTCAAACTTGGGATCTCTTAAAACTGTAAGAAAAAATTAGTTTTGTACCGATTTAATGATTCTACTTTTTGTAAGTAGAAGACTTAGGAAATTCTCAAAACCTTTTAAAGGTGAATGAGAAATTAATTCTAAGTGTTATATGTTAATTAACTGAGTTTAAATAACTCAAAGATTGTAGGGTTCACAAACATTCTGTTTTGACAAATGTTTGGACAAACTAAACGAGCCATAATTATGCATTATGTATTCTAGAATTGTAGAAGGGCTCGTTGAGGACAAGTAGGAAAAAACGGAACTCGATTTCGAGACCGTATGAGCTCGTACGAGCCCGCGGCGCACGGGCGCGCAACTGGCTGCGGAAATCAAAGGGT
Source organism: Striga asiatica (assembly GCA_008636005.1). Lineage (NCBI taxonomy): Eukaryota > Viridiplantae > Streptophyta > Magnoliopsida > Lamiales > Orobanchaceae > Striga > Striga asiatica. Next base: position 2,046,175 of record BKCP01012736.1, read on the forward strand.
TGCAACCCTTGGTGACTATAAGGTATCTTTTAGCCACTAGATGCATCCGTTCTTGTTCGGGCACATCCCAAAAGGTGTCTTTTGGCACTTAAACCTCTTGGAGGTGTTTCCCTAAATCTATAAATACCCACATACTTGAAATCATTAACATTATGAAAATTAGAGAGCTCTTGCATTACTTTTCAAAGATCATATAGCATATTGTGGTCTATGATTTTTTCATTGAGTCTTGAGAGTTCCAAACAAAAGTAGTGTTCGCCGAAGGCTTGTATATTTGAAGTACCACTATATACAAGTCGAAAGTCGTTGTATTTTGGAGGCATTTGCCGTTAACCGTGGGTATTTTACGGGGCGATTTCGTCTTAAGGAAAACGTAACTATTACGTGCCTCGACTTTGATTTTTGTTCATTCTCCTTAAGCCGTCCTTTTGATATTCACAAACCAAAAATATCCTAAAATCTTAAGACGGAATTGTTTGTGAGTTCATAAGATGGCAACGATGGAAAACAAACCTCCAAGAATGGTAGTCTTCTTCAAGTGCTCAATCGACCACTACACTGGCTACTAATCCATTAATGGTAGTCGTTCCCGTCCAAGGAAAGAGATCGCCAAAGTTCAACAATGCTAGTTAGTCTGTTGGAGGAAAGCTATTCACTGTGAAGGATGCTTTGTCCGACAATGCCGGTTCTATTTTCAAGAGGTGGAAACAAAGGATGTTTTACTACCTCTCAATTGTCTCCCTCTCTCGTTTTCTTTCGGAGGACACTTTGATCGTCCCCGAAAGTGAGACTAACGTCCAAAAACATATGGTCTTGGATGTTTAGCATCATAGTGATTTCTTGTGTAGAAATCTAATACTTAACGGACTAGACAACACACTATATAATGTGTATAGCCCCGTTAAGATGTCTAAGGAGTTGTGGAACCCTTTAGAAGCAACGTACAAAATGGAAGATAACGGCACTAAAACTTTTATCGGTAAATTCCTTTAGTACGATTTGATTGACACAAAGTTGGTGGTTAATCAAGTTCAAGAGATTCAAATTCTTCATCATATGTCGGTTGAGGGATTGATTGTGAACGAAGCCTTTCAAGTGGCTACTAAGTTTGAAAAGTTGTCTCTTTTGTGGAAACTACTTCAAGAACGCAAAGAGATGAAACTTGAGGATTTGATAGCTCGTCTTTAGATAGAAGAAGATAATCAAAATCCAAAGTATTGGCCAAATAGAGCGAGATAGAGGGTAGGCAAACTTGGCCGAGCCGACCTCGAGTAAGAAGCGTAAAAATGCTTTTAATGGCAAACCAAGATGGAAAGCCAAGATGTCCAAGGGATGTTACGATGGTGACAAATCCCGGTACTTTGTCGAAGGTTACTAACTTCTGAATAGGGGTAAAGGGTAGTGCGAATTGTCGAGGAGAAGATAATACTTGTCAGAGCTCGATCTTTCCGTCGTGGTTCAAGTACATACTTGATTAAAATTCCACGTTTATAGCGGATAAGAACAAGAGCCACTTGACCCATAGGCGCTTATAAATGTTGTCCTACAACCCTACTATGGAAGGACGTATTTGTGGAATTCCTCGACTTCAAGTTGAAGGAAACGACAAGGTAGTGTGCTAAGAATTAATATTGGAGATCATGGATGTTCTCATGCCCAAGACATCCATAATAATCTAGATTTCGGACCATTAATTGAGTAAGGCCAAACTTAGATTAGTATTCTTAGCATAAGTAGCCTTAATAAAGGTTATCTTACAATTATTGTAAAAATTGTAAACTATTGTTTGACGAAAAGACAAAAAAATTGATCTTATTTATTGAGTGTTCTAATTTACGGCATGATAAATTGGAACTTGTGAATTTTAAACACTAGAAGTTGGTGAATCTAAAATTGATTCATAAAACAAGTATGAAAATTGTGTTAAAATGAAAAAGTGACAAAAGCATCGTATGAAATGGTTGCTTAATTGACTAGTCCTCTCGAGATAAGTCACAACGGTAAATGTGATTTAAGAGTTTGTGCAAACTAGAGTAAAAAATAAGAATGCACAATGTATTGTCATAAAGCTTTTGTAGCTTTAAGCTACATATGAATGATGTTGATATTCAATGAAATATTCGAAAGAAATATTCACTCTTTAGTAGGTGATAATTCTTGTTAGTGAGCTTGAATTTAAGCTAAAAGCCTATGTAAGAAGTAGTTATTTAGACAAAATTGCAAACACCACACGAAGGTAGATACGAAACTCCATTTGAGTTATAAAAAGATCAAAAGCATTCGTACCTATACCTTAAAATGTGGGGGTGTTCGGGCATAGAAAGCACCACAAAAGGTAGATACGAAACTCCGTTTGAGTTATAAAAAGAGCAAAAGCATTCGTACGTATACCTTAAAATGTGGGGGTGTTTGAGCCAAGGTAGAAATTGTTGTGTTCGCTAGTACCGTACGGGCTTTAAGCAGCGGAATTTAAAATTTTTCAAAATAAGTATTTATCGTATAAATACAACACCCGTACATACTAATTGCGAATTAACTGATAGTCATCTTTAAAACATGCATCATATACAAATTTTGATTTGTTATATAAAATAAATACAAATACAAAGTATTTACCGAATGTCTTGAACTCCTTCAACGACGATGTGGATTGTGGGAATCGGTTCCCGGTTTGATAACTTCAACGGATTGATGTTACTCACTTTAGGAATCCAAGTGTCTTCCTCTAAACGTATCCACCCTATGAAGCCCGGTTCCGACGACCTTCCTTCGCTAGTAGGAATGTCTCGGTTTTCTTGTATAGGAATATGTATGAATTTTATTTTGGGAATTTTCAAGAACTCTTTCTTGATGTTTATGAAGAACTATTCTTCTTTCTAACACTTAGAAACTTTAGGAATGAATTCACCTTAAATGCAAAACCATTTTGCATCTATTTATACTAAACATTTTAGCATAAAATAATCAACATTTAGTAATATTTAAATAAAATCAGATTTTATTTAAATAATATTTACTAACTATTGACTTTGAATTTACTAACTATTGACTTTGAAAATAATAAATAATGTTAAGTGGTTCAAACCACCTTTAACCACCATTTTATTATAATCATATTTATTATTTTAATCCTTAAATCATATTTAAAGATAAAAATAATAATAGAATAATAAATCTTGAGAATCTTTTCAAGACTTTATTATTATATTCATTTTCCCAATTTACATCCATATTATAATAATCATATTATTATTATTTTGGTTTGGAAATTTAAAATCCAATTTTAAATTCCAACATATTAATTTAGTAATTACCTTAATTACTAAAGTAATATCCAAAATGTAATTAATCAATCTTATTGATTAATATATTCCTTTTAATTGATATCTAATCAAATTAGATTATGTCAATTAATTCTAACTCTTTAGAAATACAATTTTTCACCTTTGTTCATAATAGGTGTGACCTTTTAGGTTCACCTTAATACTAGTAGTGGGTTTACAACTCTTTGTAATTTGAGTTAATCACATTAACTCTTATTCATGAATTAACCCTTTAATTCAAGAACCCACATATCATGGGAACACCTAGCAAGTAGCATGAATCTAGTATTAAGTGAATAGCGAGTAAACCTATTCCGATTACAACTCCATACATGTAAAATCCTTTCGACATCTAATTTCCCGATTAAGTCTTGGGTATGATTTTGTCGAAACCCAAATTGACTTAATAACTATGATTCTATTTCAAGTTTATTAACCCTGTTATGAATCACTATTCATCTCTGCCTTGGCCAAGGACTTTGGATTAATAACTATGAAACACATAGGAAATTCACTTATCTTCATAAGTGTCGAATCCTTTATTGGCCACTAACAAACTTCCATACATATTAACATAATACCCAACTTATCCCTTTAAACGATAGTGCTAGCTACCAAAAAGATAAATCAAAGTAGAATGTAATATGCACAAAGTTACCATTGTGCCTCAAGTCTTAGGATTAGTCATGTACTATTGTAACATGAAAATTCTTATTCGACTGAATAAATTCTTCATTAAGAATTTTCATACGGTCATGTTCAGTGAACTTGTTCTCTAACAAGCACCCACATAAATGTACTTACGTCTTACGCTAATGTTGATGGAATGCAACATTCTTGTCCAACAAGCATACAAACTATGTGCAAGTCTTTTATGGATTATTCGATATCCCATCTCGAAACATCCATCGACTTGGAACTGTATTTAAGATCACGGCTTTCAAGGTATGTTCCATGATCACCATCTCTATGCGCAACCATACCTTATAACCATAAGTGATCTAGGGATTTTATCTTAAGTGCAATTATAAGATAAATGCTTTCTCTTAAGATAAAGAAATGCCTTATTCATAATATAATTCCAATAGACTGTATTTACAAGTAGAATACGTCCAATTAGATTGGAACGCCGGGTACCCTACTCTAACAATCTCCCACTTGCCCTAGTTCCAATCACTCATGTATCTAAGACCCATCTTCTCAAGATGTCCTTCGAACACTTTCTGTGATAAGGGTTTAGTTAAGGGGTCTGCTATATTTTCTGCTGAGTCGACTCGCTCCATCACGACATCGCCTCTACCAATGATTTCTCTAATCAAATGGTATCGCCTCATAATGTGTTTGGATTTTTGATGAGATCTTGGCTCCTTTGCTTGCGCAATAGCCCCATTGTTATCACAATAAATCATTATTGGATCAACAACGGATGGTACTACACCCAACCCTTGGATAAAGTTCCTTATCCAAACAGCTTCTTTTGCAGCATCAGATGCAGCAATATATTCAGCCTCTGTCGTAGAGTCAGCAATTGTTTCTTGTTTGGAACTTTTCCAACTAACTGCTGCTCCATTCAGAGTAAATAAGTATCCAGACATGGATTTATAGTCGTCTTTATCGGACTGAAAACCAGAATCAGTAAAGCCTTCTAGTTTCAGTTCTCCATTGCCGTATACCATAAAGATATCCTTAGTCCTTCGTAAGTACTTAAGAATCATCTTAACGGCTTTCCAGTGTTCTTCACCTGGATTAGACTGATATCTGCTCGTTACACTAAGTGCATGAGCCACATCAGGTCTTGTACATAACATTGCATACATAATGCTACCAATAGCTGATGCATAAGGTATATGACTCATCCGTTCTCTTTCTTCAGGTGTCTTTGGAGACATCGTCTTAGAAAGAGAAATCCCATGACTCATTGGAATATATCCTCGTTTGGATTCTTCCATGCTAAACCGTTGTAGCACCTTATTTATGTACGTCGACTGGGATAGTCCGATCATCCGTTTAAATCTATCCCTATAGATTTTTATCCCTAGGATAAAGGATGCTTCTCCCAAGTCTTTCATGGAAAACTGTTTTGACAACCATGTCCTAGTTGACTGCAACATCCCTACATCATTCCCAATGAGTAGGATGTCATCAACATATAGAACAACAAATGTAACTGCACTCCCACTAACCTTCTTATAAACACATGGTTCATCCGGATTCTTATGAAAATCAAACGTTTTGATCGTTTCATCAAACCGAATATTCCAACTCCTCGAAGCTTGTTTAAGTCCATAAATAGACCTTTGAAGTTTACAAACCATTTGTTCACTCCCATTGGATATGAAACCTTGCGGTTGTTTCATATAAATGTCTTCCTTAATATTTCCATTAAGAAAAGCAGTTTTCACATCCATTTGCCATATCTCGTAGTCATAATACGCAGCTATGGCTAGCAATATCCGAATAGATTTAAGCATTGCTACTGGTGAAAAAGTTTCCTCATAATCAACACCTTGTTTTTGAGTATAACCTTTAGCAACCAGTCTTGCTTTAAAAGTATTTACTTCTCCATCTACACCACGTTTTCGCTTGTAAACCCATTTACAACCTATGGGTACAATACCCTGTGGTGGATCAACCAAAGTCCATACTTTGTTTGAATACATGGAATCTATTTCGGATTGCATAGCTTCTTGCCATTTATCTGAGTCAATGTCCAACATTGCCTCATCATAGCTTATTGGATCATTATCCAAAAGGAATCCCTCTTCATTGTCTTTTGACAATAGGTATAGCCTTTCAGGCGCCCTAGAAACCCTTTCGGATCTCCGAAGAGGTTGTGTTTTAGATGGTCCAGTCTCTACTGGTATGTTTTCCGTGGTACTTAGTGGAATTTGTGGTTGTTCTTCATTAAGTTCTATGACTCCGCTATTCTTTGAGATAAAATCTTTCTCTAAGAATACAGCATTCCTCGAAACAAACACCTTTTGTTCAGAGGGATCATAGAAATAGTATCCAATAGACTCTCTAGGATACCCCACAAATTTACATAAGATGGATCTCATATCCAACTTACCTCCCACTAACTGCTTTACATAAGCAGTACAACCCCATACTCGTAAATATTTGTATGAGGGTGATTTACCACACCATATCTCATAAGGTGTGCTGGGTACAGCTTTACTTGGCACTCTATTCAAAATATATGCTGCTGTTTCTAAGGCATAGCCCCAGAATGAAAGAGGTAGATCAGTGGTACTCATCATCGATCGAACCATGTCCAACAATGTTCGATTCCTCCTTTCTGAAACCCCATTGAGTTGTGGAGTTCCAGGAGGCGTCCACTGTGAGACAATCCCATTATCTTTTAAATAATCAAGAAACTCATTAGTCAAATATTCACCTCCTCGATCTGATCGAAGAACTTTAATATTTCTACCAATTTGTTTCTCCACTTCATTTCTGAATTCTTTGAACTTTTCAAATACTTCAGATTTGTACCTCAATAGGTAAACATAACCATACCGTGAATAATCATCAGTGAAGGTTATGAAATAGTGATAGTTCCCCATTGCACTAACGTTTAGTGGTCCACAAACATCTGTATGGATCAAATCCAACAAACCTTTAGCTCGCTCCACTTGTCCAACAAATGGTGATTTAGTCATTTTACCTTTAAGACATGACTCACATGTAGGCAACCTATCCTCTCCCCTAAGGTCGAGTTTAGGTCCCAATTTGTGAATCCGTTTTTCGGATATATGACCTAATCTAGCATGCCAAATTGTGAATGAACTATGATTATCTAATTTCCTTTTATTTTGTTGAATGGTTAGGATGGGACTTTGTGGTGTAATGGTATACAACCCATTTGTCAAATTTCCAGAATAAATAAAAGTTGTGTCTTTGAAAATAGAACATTTTCCATTTTCAATGACAAACTTAAAACCTTCCTTATCCAATATTGGAATAGAAATAATGTTTTTTATTAAATCCGGAACATACAAACAGTTTGATAGACAAATCTTTACATCATTATTCAATGCTAGATAAACAGTCCCAATAGCTTTAGCAGCAACTCTTGCCCCATTGCCCATCCTTAGGATTGTTTCTTCACCATCTAGCATATTACTTCTTGCCATCATCTGCAAATCATTGCAAATATGTGAGCCACAGCCGGTATCCAATACCCAAGAAGAATCGTTAACAGACAAGTTAACTTCAACAAAATAAATACCTGAACTTTTCAGACTAGCAAGATACTCCTTGCAGTTCCTCTTCCAGTGCCCAGTTTTGCCACAATGAAAACATTCATGATCGGCCTGAGAATTAACCTTCTGTTTGTTCTTCCCTTTATCATTATATGCCTTCTTGTTGGGCTTATTGGGAACCTTTCCCTTCCTCTTCCTTTTCTTAGACTTAGTAGCCTTTGATCCGGAAGTGGATCCAACAAGAAGTACCGGCTTGTCCTTTTTAATGGTGGACTCAGCCGTCTTCAACATGTTTAATAATCCTGGAAGATCAGTTTCCATATTATGCATGTTGTAGTTAACGACAAAGTTATCGAATGACGCTGGCAGAGATTGCAACAATAAATCCACATAGAGTTCATTATCCATAATGACTCCAAGTGATTCGAGTCTTTCCACAAGAGCTATCATCTTCAGTCCATGATCATGAACTGAAGAGCCCTCGGTCATACGACACCTGAAAAGCTCTTTAGATATCTGATATCTAATTTGTCGCGTCCGATCACCATACAACTCTTGCAGGTGAGTTAGGATTTCAGAAGCATTATTCAGTAATTCGTTCTGTCTCTGTAGCTCATTAGACATTGATGCTAGCATGTAGCACCGAGCTTGGAGATTGTCATCAACATGACGCAAGTAGGCTCCATACTCTTCAGCAGTCTGATCCTCCGGTGGAGGAGGAGGAGCTGTTTCCAAAACATACTCTCGCTTCTCAGACTGAAGAACAATCTTTAGGTTCCTCAACCAATCATTGAAGTTGGGACCAGTTAATTTATTATGATCAAGGATACTCGCGATTGGATTCTTAGCCATTTTAGTAGTTTGATCTACAAAAATAACAAACGAAGCAGAAAATAATTAGACTATGGAATTTATATTCATTTAATATTAGGTCTTTAACATTAAATGTCTCCCACTAATTTAATTAGAACCTCATTATAATTATGAAAATCATTATTTTCATAGTGGGCTTGAAGTCCAATAAAAATATTTCATGTCCCAATTTTATGATGCCACCATGAAACAATTTTATCGGTAGTCAACTTTTTGACAATTGTATCTCTATACAACCTTCAAGATGTTTTGCCTCACCTTTCCTTATATACCTCAATTTTATGACTCCATATATATTACTCGGTGTCAAATCAAACCCATCAAAACTTTCATGATAACGGCCCACCAGAGTGTCCCACGACTCATGGCCAACACAAAGAGGAATCCGTCTCACGAATATCAATATATTTAATAGAGTTCACAGCTTTCGACATAGAATCATCCCACGACTCGTGGCCAATGATAAAACATCGTAGCATCTCATGTCATCTACTTTTGATGGAAGGCCTGGATTAATAAGTTCCAACTTATTTTTATCCATTATTGATTTGATATGGAATTAATCAAATTAATCCGTTTGGGTTCCTTGATCTCATCGATTACCATCTTTACGTTTATTTACCAGTTTCAGTCATCTAATGAAACGAAAGCGTAAATAAACCTAACATACATCTAATGCATGGTGGGATGATCATGTCCTTTCCTATTCGATCCATTCGAGCCAAAATGGATCTATGCATATGTACGTGATAAAACAAATAGTAGAACTACTTCTATTACATTTATTCTATCTACCCGTACAAGCACAGGCCTTCGAGATTACAACTTGTAAAATTACCCACACATGCGTGGGCCTTTGTCATCGAACGGTCTCCACCTTGATCTAATCTCTAACGATACAAAATTTAAAATTTTACAAATTTCATCTCAAGAGACTCGCAGGTCTCGATAAATTACATTTCTTCAATCATATTGAAAACATAATTAAACATCCATTCATTCATTCAATCATATTGAAAATGAAAACATCCATTCAAACATAATGAATATGAGGCTCATGATCATCCCTAAAACATTCATCTAATGAAATGAACATAAAATATCAATTTATGAGTCACACGACTCGTGTGAGGGTCACACGACCCGTGTGATCTTATCACACGACTCGTGTGAAAAATACGAATTGAAAATCAAAATTTTTCCCAGACTCACACGACTCGTGTGGCTCGTCACACGACTCGTGTGAGCTCACACGACTCGTGTGACAAGGTCACACGACTCGTGTGAAAATCACGAAGCTAAAATCAAAATTTTTCTTCATGCCACACGACTCGTGTGACAAGGTCACACGACTCGTGTGGCTTAAAAACGATTTTTAATTTTATAATTAATATTTTTATCATATAAAAAATTAATTATATTGCTTATCTCATAAGTCTTAACAAATCAAAATCTGTTTTAAAGACGATAACCGTGGCTCTGATACCACTGTTGGGTTCGATAGTACCGTACGGGCTGTACGCAGCGGAATTTAAAATTTTTAAAGTAAGTATTTATCGTATAAATACAACACCCGTACATACTAATTGCGAATTAACTGATCGTCATCTTTAAAACATGCATCATATACAAATTTTGATTTGTTACTATAAAGTAAATACTAGTAAAAATATTTACCGAATGTCTTGAACTCCTTCACTATTGATGATGGATGAGGGAATCGGTTCCCGGTTGTAACTTCAACGACTTGAGGTTACTCGCTAGAGGAATCCAAGTGTCTTCCCTCTAAACGTATCCACCCTATGAAGCCCGGTTCCGACGACTTTCCTTCGCTAGTAGAAAAGACTCGGTTTTCTTGTATAGGAATATTTATGAATTTTATTTGGGAATTTTAAGAACTCTTTCTTGAAGTTTTATGAAGAACACTTTCTTCTCTTTCTAACACTTAGAAATTTAGGATCAAAAACTTCACTTAAATGCAAAACCATTTTGCATATATTTATACTAAACATTTTAGCATAAAATAATCAACATTTAGTAATATTAAATAAAATCAAATTTTATTTAAATAGTATTTACTAACTTTTGACTTTGAAAATAATAAGATATGTTAAGTAGTTCAAACAACCATCAACAACCATTTTATTATAATCATATTTATTATTTTAATCCTTAAATCATATTTAAAGATATAAATAATAATTGGATAATAAATCTTGAGAATCTTTCTCAAGACTTTATTATTATATCATTTTCCCAATATTATAATAATCATATTATTATTATTTTGGATTTTTGAAATTTAAAATCCTATTTTAAAATTCAACTTTATTAATTTAGTAATTACCTTAATTACTAAAGTAATATCCAAAATGTAATTAATCAATCTTATTGATTAATATATTCCTTTAATTGATATCTAATCAAATTAGATATTTATCAATTAATTCTAACCATTAGAAATACAATCTTTACCTTTGTTCATAATTAGTGTGACCTTTTAGGTTCACCTTAATACTAGTAGTGGGTTTACAACACTTTGTAATTTGAGTTAAATCTTATTAACTCTTATTCATGAATTAACCCTTTAATTTATGAACCCACATATCATGGTAACACCTAGCAAGTAGCATGAATCTAGTATTAAGTGAATAGCGAGTAAACCTATTCCGATTACAACTCCATACATGTAAAATCCTTTCGACATCTAATTTCCCGATTAAGTCTTGGGTATGATTTTGTCGAAACCCAAATTGACTTAATAACTATGATTCTATTTCATGTTTATTAACCCGGTTATGAATCACTATTCATCTCTGCCTTGGCCAAGGACTTTGGATTAATAACTATGAAACACATAGGAAATTCACTTATCTTCATAAGTGTCGAATCCTTTATTGGCCACTAACAAACTTCCATACATATTAACATAATACCCAACTTATCCCTTTAAACGATAGTGCTAGCTACCAAAAGGATAAATCAAAGTAGAATGTAATATGCACAAAGTTACCATTGTGCCTCAAGTCTTAGGATTAGTCATGTACTATTGTAACATGAAAATTCTTATTCGACTGAATAAATTCTTCATTAAGAATTTTCATACGGTCATGTTCAGTGAACTTGTTCTCTAACAAGCACCCACATAAATGTACTTACGTCTTACGCTAATGTTGATGGAATGCAACATTCTTGTCCAACAAGCATACAAACTATGTGCAAGTCTTTTATGGATTATTCGATATCCCATCTCGAAACATCCATCGACTTGGAACTGTATTTAAGATCACGGCTTTCAAGGTATGTTCCATGATCACCATCTCTATGCGCAACCATACCTTATAACCATAAGTGATCTAGGGATTTTATCTTAAGTGCAATTATAAGATAAATGCTTTCTCTTAAGATAAAGAAATGCCTTATTCATAATATAATTCCAATAGACTGTATTTACAAGTAGAATACGTCCAATTAGATTGGAACGCCGGATACCCTACTCTAACAGAAATACCTAATTAATGACATGAAAAGTTTGTTGAAATAATTTGACGAATGGTTTTCTCATTGAATGACAAAATGAGTCTATGAAGGTTCTTCCGACTCTTTGTGATCGTATGTCTTATGTAGACAATATGATGATGTTGGAATATAATCATGAAGTGTTCATGAATACCAAGAAGATAAACTTTGACATTTAAAGTTTGTGAAATTCCGGCATAATTTTGGAGATTAAGTTTCTAATAGATAGGAAGTAATTGTATTGAAGAGGATCGATGTGTTCGATAAAACCTCAAGCTAAAGTGAATGTATAATTGACTCTACACTTAGCTAATAATTCGAGAGTAATTAGTTTCTCGAAAAAGAAATATATATATATATATATATATATGTTGAATAATTGGAGGCTTGAGGTACTTGTCGGATAGTACTCGTCCCAATGTTGCATTTTTGCGAGCAAACTAAGACGTTCCCGAGTAACTCGAGCGATGAATTTTGATCACGCTGAAAGAGTATTGGACATGAAAAACTCTAAGACTAAAAGTGACTACGTTATCACTTTAGGTGGATAGAGTTGTGTCATGAAAATAATCTAAGTACAAAGCTAGATCCACAATAAAGTCTGAGTTTATAAATTTGGACAAAAGGGGTGGATGAAGCTAAATGACTTAGACATATTCCTTGGTGGAAGGAATTGTGCTCATCATGATGATTATTTGGGATAATCAATCTGCAGTTGGAAGAGTGCAAAGTAGTTTGTACAATAGTAAGTCTAGACATAAACGTCGGAGACTTAATTTCAATAAGAAAATTATCTCGTGTGGGGGTTATATCGGTTGACTATGTGAAGTCAAAGATTAACCTAACGGATCCGTTTACATAAAGCATGAAACGAGACAAATTGTACAAACTGGTTAGGGGAATGAGCTTAATAAAATCCACAACAAACGAACGGTCTTAGCAGTAACCCAACCATGAGAATCGGAGATCCCAAAACCTTGGTTCAATGGGAAAATTAAGTTTTGACAGTTCAGTGAAACACTTGAAAATTTTTGCTCATTTCTAGAACCGTCAAGTGTTAAAATCTGCCTACGTGGTGAGGCTAAGTCAAGGACTTTTAATGATTCCTATATTTACGGGTGGAGTAAGGCAGGATACTCTTTATAGGAAAATAACCTTTGTAAGTGAGAAGTAAATAGGCCGCTTCAACGAACACTTACTAAACCAAGATATTGTCCAATGCCGAAATGGACACAATGTGAGAACAAGAAATTGTTAGAGTTGTTGTTGTGTAAGTACTATTGTCTTGGTGCACACAAACAGCCGGTAAGTTCAAAGCATCGCGCTACTAATCAGCTAGTGTATCCGATAGTATTTCACTAAGGAAGATTCAAAGACACAAGCTATCTATCCTGATGCAATGACGGTTCGCTAGAACTCTCAATTATTACATACATGCATTAATTTCATTCATGTGGGGGATTGTCAGAAAAAATTGGTTTTATACCGATTTAATGATTCTACTTTTTGTAAGTACAAGACTTAAGAAATTCTCAAAACCTTTTTAAGGTGAATGAGAAATTAATTCTAAGTGTTATATGTTAATTAATTGAGTTTAAATAACTCAAAGGTTGTAGAGTTCACAAATATTTTTTACAAATGTTTGGACAAACTAAACGAGCCATAATTATGCATTATGTATGCTAGAATTGTAGAAGGGCTCGTTGGGGACAAGTAGGAAAAAATGAAACTCGATTTCGAGTCCGTATGAGCTCGTACGAGCCCGCGGCGCACGGGCACGCAACTGGTTGCGGAAATCAAAGGATCGCAACCCTTGGTGACCATAAGGTATCTTTTGGCCACTAGATGCATCCGTTCTTGTTCGGGCACGTCCCAAAAGGTGTCTTTTGACACTTAATCCTCTTGGAGGTGTTTCCCTACATCTATAAATACCCACATACTTGAAATCATTAACATTATGAAAATTACAGAGCTCTTGCATTATTTTTCAAAGATCATATATCATATTGTGGTCTATGATTTTTTCATTGAGTCTTGAGAGTTCCAAACAATAGTAGTGTTCGCCGAAGACTTGTATATTTGAAGTACCACTATATACAAGTCGAAAGTCGTTGTATCTTGGAGGCATTTGCCGTTAACCGTGGGTATTTTACGGGACAATTTCGTCTTAAGGAGAACGTAACTATTACGTGCCTCGACTTTGATTTTTGTTCATTCTCCTTAAGCCGTTTTTTTGATATTCACAAACCACAAATATCCTACAGGACAACACACACACCGAGAGGGGAAGGGGATCCCTCTCGCGTGTAGCACAGTATCGACGGGTATCCGGTGCAAAAGGAGGCGCCAAAGGAATACCGAAATTGTAGGCGTGAAAAGGTCACTCCAGATAGCCCCGAAGAGGAGATTAGGCCGATCCCTCAGCCTGATCTGCTCCCAAGCCGAGGTAGTAGAAAACACACCTGATGATGTAAGTCTCCACCTCATGTTATCCGAACCGTCCCCCGAGATGGGTATCTGCTGGATCCTATCTAATAACTGCTCGCTAAAACCCGCCCTGGAGCCCAACTCTCTATCAGGCTTCCCCCTATCCCACTGTAGTTGCTAGGTTAGTTCTCTGTAGTTGCTAGGTTATTTTTCTGATGTTGCTAGGTTAGTTGTCTGTAGTTGCTAGGTTAGTTGTCTTTTGTTGCTAAGTTATTTCTTTATTGCTGCTAAGTTAGTTGTCTTTTGTTGCTACGTTAGTTATCTTTAGCTGCTAGGTTAGTTGTGTTTTGTTGCTAGGTTAGTTATCTGTTGTTGCTAGGTTAGTTATTTGTAGCTGCTAGATTAGTTGAGTTTTGTTGCTAGGTTAGTTGTCTTAAGTTGCTAGGTTATTTTTTTCTTGCTACTAGGTTAGTTATCTTTTGTTGCTAGGTTAGTTATCTGTAGCTGCTAGGTTAGTTGTGTTTTGTTGCTAGGTTAGTTGTCTTATGTTGCTAGGTTAGTTCTTTTTTGCTGCTAGGTTAGTTGTCTGATGCTGCTAGGTTTTTATTTTTCTTATTTAAACAATGCCCCGGAAGAGCGGGGGATTGGATGGATCCCTAACCTGTGCATAGATCAAGACCCCAAAACGGGGCCCAACAAATCAACGGTCTACGGCCTACAGAGTCTCAAAAGCAAAACAACAAAGAAATAACAATACAAAGTCTGTCTTCGGGCTAATAGGTGCCCGGCAATAAAAGTCTAGTCTACTGAAAACAATAAACCTAATCTACTGAAAGCGGAACGATGGATATCCAAGCTGGTCCATCTGAATAAGCGTGTGAAGGCGGAGTGGAGCAGTGTTGGTCTGATACGTATGTGGGTCTGGTATGGTGAATCCAAGACTGGCAAGTTAGTCAACAGGTCTGTTCCCCTCACGGAAAATGAGCGTGATCCTGTGATGGACAGACCGAAGTAGAGCTCTAATGCGCATAAGCGGGTGCTGAATCTGCCACGAGCCCTGGTGACACGAAGTCAGGAGGGTGGCGACAGCCGCAGCGTCCAACTCGATCCAAATATGACTAGAAAGGTGGATGGCAATCTAAAGGCCAATCTGTAATGCCTGAATCTCTGCATCGTATCTTGAGGAGGTTTGAAGGGGCGCGTGGAAGGCGATGATGAGGGCACCGCTGTGGTCCCGGATCAAGCCTCCTCCTCCGGCAGCTCACCGGCGATCATAGAAGCCATCAGTGTTCAGCTTGACCCAAGGAGAGTCGGGTCGAAGCCAAACGATAGCTCTGGGCCGAGGGGGCCGAACAGGCGGTGAGGACGTCACCATGTAACGGTGTGGTGGCATGCAGCCTGTCTAGTCTCGGGCCGTGAGCCTGCCCAATGCTGTGAGGAGTGAAAGATGTCTCTCTATCTGCAAAACAATGTGAGAAAACAAAAAAGTAATATCCCTATGCTTCGCACTATTCCTTTCCGTCCAGGTGAACCAAAGGATCAGACAAGGAATAAGGAATCTCACGTGTCTAAAGAAACTGTCTGTGGTGGGTATGGATATATGGGTCAAAGTGGCAAAGTGCTCCCACACTCTCCTCACAATCTCACTCTCTAGAAAAAGGTGGGTAAAGGTTTCGGTCTCGTGGCGTCCAGTCTCAGAACAACACACACACCGAGAGGGGAAGGAGATCCCCCTCGCGTGTAACACAGTATCCACGGGTATCCGGTGCAAGAGGAGGCGCTAAAGGAACATCGAAATGGTAGGGGTGAAAATGTCACTCTAGATGGCCCCGAGGAGAAGATTAGGCCGATCTCTCAGCCTGATCTGCTCCCAAGCCGAGGTAGTAGAAAACACACCCGATGAAGTAAGTCTCCACCTCATACCATCCGAACCGTCCCCCGAGATGGGGATCTGCTGGATCTAATCTAATAATTGCTCGCTAAAACCCGCACCAGAGCCCAACTCCCTATCTGGCTTCCCCCTATCCCACGACCCGTCCATCCAAAGGTCGCTCACAAGCAGGTAGAGGGAATGCGACACATGCCTATCCGTAGACAACGGCCTATTATCTACCCACCACTCATCCCAGAAACTAACCTCACCCTCGCCCAAAACCCAGAAGATGTGATCCTGGGCGCGCCTACCGACCCTAGTGAGGCATCGCCACTGTCTGCTATCATGATCAACAGCCGTCACCCAACAAGGGTGGTTGGCACGTCTAGGGCAGTACTTGGCGCGAAGGTACTGACCCCAAAGCAACTTTCCCTCCCTGAAGCGCCTCCACAGCTTGTAGAAGAAAGCTGTAACAATGTCCCTGAGGCGGCGGATGCCAATGCCTCCCTCAGAGAGGGGGCAGCAGATAGAGTCCCAACTCATCCAGTGGGTACGTCTCCCCCTCCCAGAACCGTCTTCGTAACCCCAGAAATAACGAGCCATAATCTTGTCAATCTCGTCAAGAGTAGACCTAAGGGGGTCGAGGACCATAAGTAAATGAATCGGGAGGGAGCTAAGAGTGCTGTTGATCAGCGCAAGCCGACCATCGAAAGAAAGATGTCTATGCGACCAACCAGAGATCCTGTCGATCATCCTCTGCCTGATGCCCGCAAAGAGCGCTCTCGTGAGGTTGCCCTTATATAAAGGGACTCCAAGTAGGTAAAGGGAAGGTCGCCACGTGCAAAGCCAGTAATGTCGTGGACCCGCTGAGCCCACCTGTCCACGCTGGAAGAGGAGAGGGTGAAGGTGCTCTTCTGCACACTGACCAGCTGACCGGTGACCGAGCCATAGTGCTCTAGAAGGCGCATAAGCTCGACCAGTCCATCATCATCCGCCCGGGTGAAGATGATGATGTCATCTGCATAAGAGAGGTGAGAGATGGGAGGACCATAGCCACGGGTGCTATACGTTATATGAGGAGACTCACGGATGAAGCCGTCAAGGCAGCGAGAGAGGTAGTCTGCCGCAAGGACGAAAAGGGAAGGAGATAGGGGGTCTCTTTGTCTAAGGCCTCTAGAGGAGGGAAAAAGTCGGTGGGGCTGCCATTAACTAGAACCGTGAACGTGCAGTGCTCCACACACGCCTCCACAGAACTGATCCAACGTTCAGGAAATCCCATCCTAGCCAGAGCTTCCCTAAGAAAGGGCCACTCAACCCTATCATACGCCTTAGCCATGTCTAGTTTTAGCGCAATATTCGGAGCCCGCTTCCAGTCTGCACGGGATATGTCGTGGATCATCTCCTGGGCCAGAAGGATGTTATCACTAATGAACCGATCCTTGACGAAGCCACTCTGGTTCGGAGAGATGAGAGAGAGGAGAAGGGGTGAAAGGCGGCTGTTAAGAATCTTTGAAATGAGCTTGTTGGTCATGTTACACAGGCTAATGGGCCTGTAATCGGACCAAGAGCTCGGATTGAGTCTTTTGGGGATCAAGACGACAGAGGTAGACGTGAAGGAATCCGGCATCCGGTGCCCGGAGAAAAAATCCAACATCGCCTCCTCGACGTCAAGCTCGACTAAATCCCAGTAGACCTGGTAAAAGGGAGAGGAGAAACCATCCGGGCCAGAAACGCTGTTGGGATCCATCCCGAAGAAAGCATCCCTAACCTCCTCCCTACTCGGGAGCTCACAGAGGCCTATGAGATCGACCGAAGGAGGGATGGTGGGGAAGAAAGAAGCGGTCGGGGCCACGAGGGACCCTCTGACAGAGGTGAAGAGGGTCTGGAAGTGAGCAACAGCCGACTCCCAAATCTGAGCCTCCTGGGTCAGGGATGACCCATCAGCCTCGATACTATGGATGCACGAATTAGCACGCTTCTGCCAAACGTAGCCCTGGAAAAATCTAGTATTCCGCTCGCGCTCGGCCACCCAGCGAACGGCCGCCTTCTGCTTCCAGAAGTCCTTCTCCATAAGGAGTCGGAGCTGGTACTCGGCGTGGCAGCGGTGCATCGCAGTCCTATTCTCCGGAGTGGGGTCCAGGTCATAGGCCCGCTAAGTCGTCGCGTGCGCACTCTGAGCCGCAGAAAGGAGCTGATGAAGGTTTCCAAAAACATCCCAATTCCACTGTCTCAACCAACGCCGTAGTCTGCCGAGCTTCACCTTCAGATTGCGCATCCTGAAGAGCCCAGTTGGCTGAAGCCAAGAATCCCTGACGGTGTCGTGGAAGGAGTGGTGGCGAACCCACATGTTCTGGAACCTAAAGGAGGAGCGGTTGGGGGTGCTCGAAAATCGGCAACGGATTAGAAGGGGTGAATGGTCAGATCCAAATCGAGTAAGGTGTGTGACGGTCGTAACAGCAAACACCTTTGCCCACGCCTCAGAAACCAAGGCACGGTCGAGCCTCTCTTTGGATCCGTCCCTCACCCACGTGAAGGGCTCACCATCACATCCAGCGTCAATTAACTCACAGCCGCCACTGCCTGAGCAAAGTCCCACATCTCTCATGACCGGTCCGAACGGTCACCCACACGCTCATCGGGATGCAAAAAGATGTTAAAATCGCCACTAACCATCCATGGCAATCCCTCCATACCCTCGGGAATCTCACGTAGGGTGTTCCAAAGGTCATATCGCCCGACCCTAGTACACTTGGCATAAACCAAGGTGTAAAAGATGGGCACTGAGAAATGGGCAACAGAAAGCTCGACGTGAAGTACCTGATCGGTGTCCTGGAGGACCCGACAAGTGTAGTCACACGAGTGAAAGAACCCGATCTTATGCGAAATGTTACCCACGCCTGAGTGAAAGCCAAGGCGACGCGAGTAGTAGTCAAAAGAAGGGGTGCAAACCATCGGCTCAATAAAGCCAACAAAATCGAGTCTGTGATCACGAATGAGAGAATGAAGGTGAGAGAGAGTAGCCGTATTCGCCAGGCCACAGCCATTCCAAGTTATGGATGTGATAGACATATCAACGGTTGCAAGAGCCACCGGACATAGTCCGCTTGTGGCGAGGCTGGGTCGGGCCACTTACAGAAGGAATGTGGCGAAATGATCGAATAGCAGGAGAGATAGTCCGTCGTGTCGTGCGCGGCGTGGCTCTGGTCCTCGTGGACTGTCGGCCTCGGTAGGAGCTCGTGGCCTGCGTGTCGTCTGGCTGGGCAGTCTGACCTAGAGCGGCACTAGCGAGCTGCCTCATCTCTGGAGCTGTCTCCTGTCTGTCATAGTGGACGAAAGAACTAGAGGCGAAGCTCTCGCACGAGACGTCATGCTGGGTGCGGTTAAGACCGCATGCCTGCTCAGGGAGGGGGTGAAGAGAGGATCCAGCAGGCGGAGCACTAGTTTCTCGCCGACAGAGGGTGGATGGGATCTGGCTATATGCTCAGCCGAGCTCCCAATCTCAATAGGGAGAGGATGAGCTGACTCATCCCCTTTCAGAGGAGCGGTGACGGTGGTGGCCCTCAAATCCAAAGATCGGTCCGGGCTAGATGCATGCACAGTCAAAGGAATAGCACCACGAGAACTGTCATCAGATAAGTGGATGGACTCACCACTGGTCGAGGTGAATGGCTGGTCCATATCGTCTACAAGGAGGTCGTCGTCATCAAGAAGCGTAAGGTCCATAATCTTAGGTGGGCCACTGGTGGAAGGCAGAGCCTCATTCTCTGCCTCTGGGGAGAGAATGGCAAAGTATGAGTGGTTAGCCTTGAAGGCCGACTGTAAGGTCTGTCTAAGAAGAAATCCCGTGGACTTGGGCTTGGGCCCTACTATGGCCAACTGCTTAGGCTGGTTAGGATGAACATTCTTCCCAGTTTGGGCATTGGCATCGATCACAGTCTTGCCCTTATCCTTAGACCCCTTCGGGGTCTTGGGTGCACGGATAAGGCTTTTGCCCTTTTTCTTCGGATCCCTCCGGCCTATGGAGGGCCCCGGCTGAGTCGCACGGTGGCGCTGCGGAAGTGTGGGCCGTGGCTTATTGCCACTAGTATAGCAATCAGCCGCTATATGTCCCACATGACTGCACAAAGTGCAGAACGCGGGGATCTTCTCATATATCACCCGCTGAGCAAAGGTCTCTGAACCCTGCTCAATCTCAATCTCATGGACGGGCTCGACCCTGAGGTCGATCTTTACACAAAATCGCGCCACGTTAGCCCTCGACTGGAGGGCCGTCGGGGCATCAATACGAATCGGCTGGCCGATACACTTAGCCAGCGGAGTGATGGCAGCACGGTCGTAAAGGTGGAGTGAGAGGCCGGGAAGACGGCACCACATGGGGACAACAGGCGTCTCCGTCCTCGGGTTAAACCCAGAAGTATACTTGAACACCCTAGCTGGGCATCCACACACGAGAATCGAGGTCTTAAGCCAAACCTCGTTATAGTCCTCAAGGAGATGAAATGAGACTAGGAGATGGTTGAAATTATACCACTTAGACGACACTCTACCCTTAAAACCCAGTTTACCTAATCTAGCAGATATATCTCGAGGGGCAGGGATAGCATAAGTAAACTTAAAAACCAGGGTATTAGCTAACTTACCGGCGAGGTTGACAGATTCGGTTTTCGTGAATCGGGCTTTCACCTTGTTTCCCTCCGATCGAATAATGGTCCCACAAGCATGCTCATAATCCCTGTCAAACGAGAAATCCTTGGTCGTCGGCCACGGGGTGCCCGTACCGCCATCTCTCCTCCCCGTAATAGCCTCTCGGAAGGAAAGCGGGCCGGTGGAGGTGCCCAGAGGTGGCCCGGCTGCAGCAAAGTTGGCCGTGGAGGCGCCCTTCGGCGTTGCCCCGATCAGAGAGTGTCTGGTAGAATGGCTCGCGGACGTCTTACTCGGGCTCGTAACAACCACCCACCGAACAAAAAAAACTGCCGCTTCAAGGTCTCCGGCTTCAGAGGGTGATTTTTTCGGCGATATGTTCGGTCGGAGACGATGAGTTTGGCCGGGATCCGAGGATTTCGACCGAAGAACTCAATTCGGGGGCACCCTCGGTTGGATTGCTGGCCGGTTTAGGTATTCCGGCTGCCGTGACGGCGCCTGCGCCGGCGTGAGGCAGGTGATCGGCGGCTGCTGCCGGGTGGACGACGTCAGCAGGTTGGATGTTGCAGGTGACGGGATGAGAGCTGATTTGGTTGGGTGCGATTTGAGAGGATCCGGGCTGGGCTGAGGAGGGGTGTGGCAGGTCGTGGGCCAGAAAGGGTAGGCCGAAGTAGGGACTGAGGGCCCGTGAGATGTGGGTTGAGGGCTGAAATGGCTGAATTGTTTTGCGGTTGTCTGGTGTGAGTTGGTTTGGTCGCGGGCTGGGCTTGGGAAGATTGGGCCCAGTTGAAAGGCCAATATGAGGTTGTGGGATGGGCCTGGGAAGTTTGACGAGGGAATTGGGTCCAGATCCGGTAGAGATGGGATTAATCTCGTGGAGGGTTGAGATCGAAGCCATGTCATCGGGGAGCTGAGGGAAAGGATTCCCTGTGGCGCCGTCTGCATCAACTGCGTTAGGGTTGACAGATGGGAGAACTTCCAATGGCAAGGACCCAAACATCACCGGACAACGTCTTCCACTCGGTCGGAGATTAGGGACCGCCATTCCGGCGATGGGGCCACACGCAATCTTGGTGACCTGCGGAGGTATTTCTCCGTCCTCTAAACTGGGGTTTCTTCCCAGAAAAGCCACGAGCACTTGTTGGACTTCCGGTAAAGATAGCAGTTTGAGAAGCTCCGGCGTGGGGATGGCCGGAGTTTGTGCGAAGAGATCTGATGAATTAAACGGTAAAGCGGGAATGGGTGGAACCATGTTTGTGAATGACAGGGAGGTAGAGAAAATAGGAAGAAAATAGGAAAACAAAAAACAAGTGAGAAAACCTGGCGGCCCGGTGGCCGGGGAGGCCGCCGCCAGCGGCGGATGATGGAGGCGGCTAGGCTGGGTAGCGGCGGAGGGGAAAGGAGGAAGATGGGTGAGGGTGAAAGGGGGTGAGGTGAAAGCTAGAGAGAGGTGAGAGCATTTGTAGTTGCTAGGTTAGTCTCTGATGCTGCTAGATTAGTTGTCTTTTATTGCTAGGTTATTTCTTTCTTTCTGCTAGGTTAGTTGTCTTTTGTTGCTAGGTTACTTGTCTGTTGTTGCTAGGTTAGTTGTGTTTTGTTGCTAGGTTAGTTGTCTATTGTTGCTAGGTTATTTATTTCTTGCTGCTAGGTTTTTTTTTTTTTTTAAAAACAACACAAACAACGCCCCGAGGGGCGGGGGATTAGGCTGGATCCCCAACCTGTATATAGATCATATCCCTAAAATGGGCCAAAACACTCAACATAGTCTCACAATCCAAACAGTACAGAACAGTAATGAAAACAGCAAATGAAAATAGTACAAGGTCTGTCATTGGGCTAACAGGTGCCCGGAATAAGTGGATGGTCTAAGAAAAGCAAAAACCAAAAACCTAATCTACTGGAATCGAAACGATGGATATCCCAGCTGATCCATCCGAACTAGCGTGCGAAGGCGGAGTGGAGCAGTGTAGGTCTGATATGTGTGCGTGTCTGCTATGGTAGCGCCAAGGCTAGCAAGGTAATCAGCAGGTCTGTTCCCCTCACGGAAGATGTGTGTGATCCTGTAATGGACAGACCGAAGTAGATCTCTAATGCGCATAAGTGGGTGCTGAATCTGCCACGAGCCCTGATGACCCGAGGACAGGAGGGTGACGACAGCCGCAGGGTCCAGCTCAATCCAAATATGACTAGAGAGGTCGACAGCAATCTGAAGGCCAATATGTAATGCCTGAATCTCTGCATCGTAGCTCGAGGAGGCTTGAAGGGACGTGTGGAAGGCGGTGATAAGAGCTCCACTGTGATTTCTTGCTGCTAGGTTAGTTGTCTTAAGTTGCTAGGTTATTTCTTTCTTACTGCTAGATTAGTTATCTTTTGTTGTTAGGTTAATTATCTGTAGTTGTGTTTTGTTGCTAGGTTAGTTGTCTGATGCTGCTAGGTTAGTTGTATTTTGTTGCTAGGTGATATAGGATATTATATACTGGACCGGTTTTAATGTATAAAAGGGGAATATATTGAAGAATAAGCCTACACATGGCTAGAACACGTGGCATGAGGCTATTGGACAATCCCAACTTGGGCAATAAGGTACATTCCTCTTATAAAAGGGGACTAAGGTACCCATTCTCACATTCTCTCTACATTCATAATTATACTTTTGGGATTTGGAGTCTTGGAGTGATTCTGACTTGAGCGTCGGAGGCCCGACGCCGGGACCCCTCCCGGCGTTGGGTTCTTGCAGGTCCGGTGGCCGTTCGAGTCGAAGGAGCCCAAGTGAAATCTTATTCACTTCATTGGAGCCGTCTGTGGGACCCGTTAAAAAAGCCAAACGGAGTTCCAATCAAAAAATTTCGAAAAATTTTCCAGCAAGCTCCTTCTTCTCCACCGGCCGCCGCCACCGCCGGCCGCCACCTTCGCCGTCGGCCGCCGAAAAACATGCTCCGATCGGAAAGTTTTTTATGTCATTGGATAGATCTCTTCGAGGTGGATCTCTGCTTAAAATCTCATGCAAAAATTCATCCAGGAAGGCCTTCGATTCGGCTGGTCAAACTTTCTGGATCTAGGAAATTTTGGTCAACGTTCAACATTCAAATGCATTTTTCCGTTGATCCGTGAGGGCTATGAAAAATCCAGAAGTACCATCGGAATCCTCTCGTTGAGACGAGTCTCCAGTTGGTGACCTTTGCCGGCGCCGCCGTCGACCACCGCCGCCTCCGCCGGCGGCTGGCGCGAAAAATCCTCCGATTAGGAAAATTTTTACATCATCTCGAAGCTTTTCTTGTGTTCGTTCTACCCTTAAAATATCAAGCGAAAATTCCAACCGGAAGGCCGTCAATTTTGCCGGTCAATACTTTTGGATCTAAGAAAATCTAGTCAAAATCCGGCCATCTTCTCCACTTTCTCGTTGATCTCCGGTGACTCACTTAAATCCGAGGCCACCATTGAAGTTTTCTCGCCAAGGTGGGTCACTATCGCCGGAGACGGCGACTATTTTTCGGCCGCAGATTTTCGATGAGCTGCCACTGTACTCCGCACTCCCTGCTCGCTGGCGGGATTTCCAGCAGCCCAAACCGCGTCCACTGTCCATCTAGCGAAGTCCATGCGCGAGCGGCCCATGAAAAGGGCAATGCAGCCCGTTTTCGCCTTGGAGCTATCCAGCAGCAACAGGCCCAACGGTGAGGCCCAGGCGTGAAGCCCAGCGGGAGCAAAGGAAAAACACGCGGGCCGCCAGCAGGCCCACGCAGCCCGCGCCCTCATAGTTCAGCCCGCGAGGGCCCGACCCTTACCCGCGAACGGCCCGCTCTTGCCCAGCCTCTACCAGCCCATCTCCCTGGCCCAATATCGAGTGTCTGCAGCCCAAAGGCATCTAGCTGCGGCCCAGTGTATGAATTCGGCCCTGTTTGCGGTCTATTTGAAGGCAACAAGTCCTAGACTAGCCTAGTTTGGTTCAAGACCCCATTTGGTGCCCAAGACAAATTTGGAACGACTCGACATGAATGGTGAGGTAATTTGAGATACTATTCTCACGACGGAGGTATGTGACTAATTTAAACTTGAAGACTTGAGGAATTTTTAAATTAGTGAAAATTAGAGAAATAATTTGAGTTATTTGCGGAGCATTATTAGATCTAATCATGGAGTAATATTTGATTTATTTGTGAAGCATTATTAGATCTAATCATGGAGTCATATTTGATTTATTTGTGGAGCATTGCTTGATTTATTTGTGGAGTAATATTGGAGTTATTTTTGGAGCACTATTTAATTAGTTCGAGGGGAATTATTTGATTTATCCGTGGAGTATATTTGATTTATTGGTGAATATTATTGGATTTTTTGAGGAGAATTATGTGATTTATTTGTGGAATTGTTCGATTTTTTCGAGGAGAATTATTTGATTGGCTCGAGATATTATTTGATTTATTCGTGGGATTATTTGATATTTGTGGAGAATATTTGATATATTCGCGGAGTTTATTTAATTTATTCGTGGAGTATATAATCGATCTATTTGGATAAAATTATTTGATTTATACGTGGAAAACTTATTTGATTGAGAATAAACGCGAGTCGTGATCTCGAATTGAGGGCATTTTGTGGTGGTGCTTACCGTGTGTTTGGTGCACTTATCGTTGGGCTCGAGAAATGGATTAGTATTATATGGTTTGATATCTTGATAAACCTCTCATTTGGATTTTCACGTGACAATGTAGAAATTTGTTCGAACTATTTATTCATAATTTTTAAGCATGTCATTGTTCGAGCATATCTTGAATCAAGGAGATGGTGATGATTGTATTTGATCTCTTGTTTTTCTTGCATGGAGAATTGCGAAATAGATGATGTGAATATAATATGGATAATGATATCTCTTTGAATATTTGTCGAGGAAACAACAAAATAACCCGAGTCTCGACAAGCTATGGAGGACGAGTTGTGGAGCTTCGAGAACACAATGAGCGAGCACGAAGCCATCAAAGCAGGGTGATAAGGATGGACGAGTCGGGATGGTGCCAATCACAGGTGGCGATTTCAGAGGCAGAAATCATTTTTTTTGGAGAGGTAGGATAATTGAGAGTGGCATTCTCGACCTTCAGGTATAAAATTAATCTCAACTCTTGTCGATGGTCAAGATCGACTGACACTATTTTGTGACATACGGAGTCCCTTAGCACTCTTTTTTGGGAGGAATGTTCATTGTTCGAATATTTTGGGTGAAATGTTGCTGAAATTGTGGTGTATCTGGATATGACTGGAATTATTCTTTGGGTGACTAACAAAATGCAGAAAATGAGGTGTACGTGGAGCCTCGAACAAAATCTGGCACGACTAGGGCCTTTGGGCTGGCCAGTCTCGAGCCGTCATGACTAAGGAGCTCGGTATTGGAAGTAATTCATTCGATTTTTTGTTTGGTACATTCGTTTAATGACTGTTTGTAGCTGCAGAGTATGGTTTGTTGTAATTGCTTGTCGAATTCATGGTTTTGCGAAATTCTGGTCGACTATACATTTGAATGGGTGTTTATGCGAAATTCTGGTCGACTATACATTTGAATGGGTGTTTATGCGATTTCATATCGTGGTAAAGAGACTTGCATGTAGATTGTGGTGGTATAAAAGCATATGGACCAATATGATTGCTTTGATTCATTCGTCTTTTGTTATTATTGCTATCGGGATTGAAAATTGAATGACGTGGATAAAATGCAACTAATGGAATCTGTTGAATTATTCAAGGAAAATGCATGAGCAGGTGACCTGGATATTAGCTATGGTGAGGAGTGGGAAGCATGGAGCCAACAACAACTCAGGTCGTCGTGTACAGACATGAAAGGGAGGTCGAAAGAATGCTTGATTCTTTTTATTTTTATATCTTGTTCGATATAACCATGCATTTGATGAGACTAACGAAAATGATCAATTACTATTCTGTCTCGTGGTCTTTGGTGTGTTTCCTTGTCGACCTCAGTGGCAGGTCGAAGTGTTCGAGCAGTTCGAAGACAAAAATCCACCATGACTAAGGCCTCCGGGCTGGGTGGTCACATGTAACGACCACTCCTTCGAGGGTGGACATGTGTTCGAAGACAAAAATCCACCATGACTAAGGCCTCCGGGCTGGGTGGTCACATGTAACGACCACTCCTTCGAGGGTGGACATGTTTTCGAAGACAAAAATCCACCATGACTAAGGCCTTTGGGCTGGGTGGCCGATCTTAGTATTGGGTCGTAGAAGATATGGAGCCTATCGGAGACCTTAGGGGCAGGTCGATGGTTTTTACCTGGTTTAGTGCATTGTAATGCCCCGTTTAATTATGGAATTTTTGGGATTCATTTATCATCATTGTTATTATCATAATTAGTATTATTAAATGTCTAAATATTATTTATTTGTCAAATTGTAATTAAATGCTTAAATGTCTAAGTGTTATTATTATTATTATTATTATTATTATTATTATTATTATTATTATTTAATTAAATTGTGTGACTTATATATATATATAAATATTATTCGTTCTATTTCAATTTAAATTTTTGAGCCGAACCGATTTAATGATATATGACTAGTCGAGCCCAAGGGAACCCGCGAGCCAAACCCGGTCCGCCCGTGCAAGTTTGTGTGTCTTGATTGGAAAGACAAAAACCCTATATCTTGTATATCTCGCTCGCAATATCAGAAAAATCACGCACGCCGCAATCTCAAATCTCTCGTCCCTTCTCAATCCCACTGCTCTTTTTTTTTTCTCTCTCGCCTTTAACCATCGCGATCAGAGGAGAAAAATTTTTCGTCGACCTTTATCCCATCCAATCCCGTCATCATCTTCCATATTTTTCCCGTCGCCATCATCTTCACCCCTCCTCTCGCGTAAAACCAGACCAGGCCCACTTCCGGCAACCAGCGAGTTACTCCGCCGCAAACCCGCCCTGCTCCGCCGCGCCTGCAAGCTCGTCGAGAACCAGTCGTCTCCGGCGACCTCCCCTCTGCAGAAATCCTTCGCCGCGACCAAACCACCTCCGGCGAGTTCATCCTCGCGCACAGCAACCTCCAGCGGCCCCTTCCTCCGCGAACGATACTATCTGCTGCACCTCCTCGAGCCCTTGTCATGATCCCGGTGAGCCTCTGTCCTCGCACAGCCGACCCCCACAACAACTCCGGTGATCACGTGCAGCAGCTCGACGAGCCGCCGTCCTCCCCTCGCGAGCCGCACGTTGCCGTTCGCGTCTTCCGTCCCGTTTTTCGAACGATTCCCGAGAACCGTACAAGGCTCAAAACCCCATCTCGTTAAATCTTGCGTATCATTTATGTTGTGCGTTCATTTGGTGTGTTGAATGTGTATTACGAATACATGTGAATATGCCCTATATTGTTATGTGTTCGTTTTGGTCCAAGATGTTGAATGTGTGTAGACGAGCTCTTCGATTTTGAGAAATCGAACGAGACCTCGTCAATTCGTGATTAAGTTGTTGTGGATTGGAACCTTATATGCTCCTTGGTCTTATGGTGAAGACCTCGGGCGATTTCGTCGTAAATCGAGTCTTTGATAAATCGTCGAAATTGTTTAGTGGCTGTTTTTGTAATAAAATCCTGATAAACTGTATACTGCTCGGATTAAAGTGAAATTTTGTGAGTAAGGCCCTCTGATGAATGTGCAGCTCGTGTAAAAATTTCATAATTTTATTTGGTCTGTAGCTATTTTAATTTATTAAAATGATTTCTGGCCAGATTCATGTTAAATGCATAATAACTTGTGTAGTGCTCCAAATTGGCTAAAATTCGTTTATGTTGTTTTTCTATCATGTTTGCTTGGTGTGTAAAATTTTCATAATTTTTGGACTCTGTTAGCTTAGGAAAATAAATTATTTCGTGTTTCTGCCAAAAATTATTTTAATTATGATAAAATGATCTGATTTTGAAAAATTGTGATTTTTGGTTGAAATGCCTGTTTTGTGATGTATTTCATGCTGTAAAAATATTAGAATTTTTAGAGTTCATTTAGGTTCAGTTCAGTTGAAAATTTGAAATCTGCTCAATGTTGTTACAATTTTATTAATTCGCATATTAGGTTTTTAAAGCTGAGATTTTTACATACTATTAATCACATACTGTGGTTTTTTGGATACAAATTTTAGAGTTTGAATTTTTCAATTGCTCTAGTTGTTAATTTATGCTTGTTTTTGTCATAAACTTGTTCGAATTTTATAAAATAGCATACTTTAAGTTTGGGGCTGAAACTTGGTCGTTTTTCTAATTACTGGGAGGTGAATTGTTTGTTAAAATTTCAGTGTCTAATTCATAGGGCAACTTGAGCAACTTGTTTAGATTAAAAACTAGTATTTTGTAATATATGGTTTTTGTATTGAAAAAACTGTAAATCGACTCGCCTTCTGTTTCTTTGTGTGTTTAACTTGGTCAATCTTTGATTGAGATTATGTGAACTCCCATGTGTAATTGGTTGAGTCTTAGTTTCGAGTCTAAGTGTTCCAACGTCCACAGGACTTCACGAACAACTTAGTCGAATCAAGTTCGACTAAGTATGATTGTGTTTTCCTTTTTAGGTCAAGATAGATGTTGATTGTAGCATCTTGACTTAATGTAGGTGTTTGAGGAATCAAGCCTCGACCTACGTCCTTTCTAATTTTTCTATCATCAATCCGAACTACTAGGTGGTTGTTATTCTAAATTTGTTATGCTGTAAATGTTATTAATGTATAATTTGTGGTATGATCAATGTATGCATGTGAACCATGTAGCCTTCGATGTGAGCTGTACTGGCCGTCGAACGATTATCTCCGTAGCTATAGAACGTACCCGTAGGGTAGTCTCCTTTTGTGAGCCGTAAGACCAGAGCTTAGGTCTCTAGGCTGGAGATCCTCGTTTGTAAGACCAAGGCGAGGCCTTGGCCGGCGGGGTGGTTTTACTCCTACTGGCTGGACACTCGTTGTAAGACTAGAAGGCTAGAGCCATGGCTTTCGATATATAGTCGGCAGTAGTCTATGCGTAGGTGTGCACATGAGTCTTATCATTGATATTATTGATGGGATATTGGGATAATTAATTGAATCGTATACATGCTGCGACCATACCTGACTTATTTATGATTACTGTCTATATATATTGATTAATGTTTACTGCATAGTGGTGAGCACTACCTTTTCCACATGTGCTCATCCCCACCTGAAAATAACGTTTCAGGTTAAGCGAGGCAGGTACGACGGCGGAGCAGAGCGAGTGGTGGTCGGTCTATGAGACTGGTGTTATTATTTGTTTTGCTTCTGCGTCATGAACTGATTTTATGATTTAAGACCTTGGAATACTATTGCATTTATGGTTTTCGGATTTTATGATTTGAATAATGTTAAGGAGATGCTCCTTCGATGCTATGGTTATTGTTGGAACCCGGTTTGGGTGAATGTTGAACTTTTGAAAACCCGTTTGTGGAGTTGAAGTTATATTGATGATTGATGTTGAAAATGAGTAACGCCATTAATATGTTTGAAATAAATTTTGAAAAATTTAATCTGTTTTTTCGGAAAGTTCGGAATTTCCTTAAAATCAATGTGGGGCGTTACATGCATGGTTTTGATTTTGTCGAATTTGTTTTTCGACCTCAGTGGCAGGTCGAGGAAGTTCATTTCGAGCAACTCAGGAAGTTTATTTGCAGACCTCAGTGGTAGGTCGATGATCTTTATTTGATTTTGATTATGTCGAATTGGTATTTCGACCTAAGTGGCAGGCTGAGGAAGTTCATTTCGTGCAACTCGGGCAGTTTATTTGGAGACCTCGGTGGTAGGTCGATGATGTTTATTTGATATTGGTTATGTCGAATTTGTTTTTCAACCTCAGTGGCAGGTCGAGGAGGTTCATTTCAAGCAACTCAGAAAATTTATTTGCAGACCTCGGTGGTAGGTAGATGATCTTTATTTGATTTTGGTTATGTCAAATTTATTTTTCGACCTCCGAGGCAGATAGAGGGAGTTTATTTGGCGCAATTCGTAGAGATTATTCGAAGACCTCGGTGGCAGGTCGATGATTTTTACTTGATTGTGGTTTTGTCGAATTTATTTTTCGACCTCCGAGGTAGGTCGAGGGAGTTCACTCGGAGCAGTTCATGGAGTCATGTTATTCAGGTTGATGATTTTATTTGGTTTTGTTGAAATTCGGCTTTCAACTTCGGTGTGGTGTCAGGACATTCGATTTTCGAGAGGATAAACAGCAGGGTTGAATTTCAAATTTTGAACTGAGGGGGCG